>JBBPNZ010000144.1:0-33792 GCA_038091195.1 Phylloporus rhodoxanthus | reverse complement strand
TACCCTCGACAAGGTTTATCGCTCTCAAGCTGCTTTTATTGCTTAGTGACCAACCGGTCACTTACCCAAACACCCCTGGTATATCACTGTCAACGGCCCTCTTCCTCCAAGCACATCATTTATATATATCTGGGACCTCGGAGACGTCAATGGCCGGGTTCGTCGCCGTACTGGGAGCCCGGACAAAGATAACAATATGGTTGGGGTCGCTTTGGTTCTTTTCCACCCCATAATGCCAGTCGTGAGGTTTAGCAAGACTGCGACACCATCGGAAGCGCCTCACATGAAACGGCGACCTGGATCGTCACATAACGAGCGCTGAGAGTCGGACCGTGACGAGCATGCAGGTGTCAATCGCGCTAGCCACGGCGCCGCGGGAGTGTAGAACAGCTGTCCATTAGGACACTGTCAGTGTAATATGTGTACGGAGTATGCAGATGCATTCCATGTCCCTGTCCAAGTCTACAGCCTCAGATGTTTTCCTAACTGTTGACGGTGATGAGAGAAAGGGACGGTTACATCTTCCATGTGCCTTACCCATGGTAGCCTAACAAGAGTCTGATTGTTAACCGCCAGAGACAGGACAGATCACAGCAACCTCTTCTCCCCCATGCAAAAACACTGTGGCCACGTCTGACTGAGGTATCATCTCCGCATTTATGCTCCACTGACTCATCTCGAGGACCTTGTCCAAGCCCGTGTTTGGGTGTAACGAGACGAGGAGGGCGGCGAGAGACGCGAGTGGGAAGGATTTTTGGGCTGATTCAGAGTCGGACGGGAGAGTGACGGATTGTTCAAAGAGACCGGTCGACGTGGATGCGGCTGCAAAGTAGAGGACGGTGATGCAAGTCATCATGATGAAACAATTCCATCAACCGCAGCCACATCAATTTTTTACAAAACTGGAGACGCACAGCAAGTTACAGATGAATAAGTAAGTTGACTGCGAACCAAATCTTGTTCTCAGCACCCATTATCATCTTCGGACTTGGACAGGTTCGTCTTTCCGACTGTCGCTGGATGTCATGCTGACGTGACCTGTAGGTCATGACGAGCACTCCTCATGTCGTACTTTTGGGGGTGCGAAAGAAGCCCGACCGCCCAAGCACCTCTGGTTTCTGCCAGAAGCTGGAGACGTTTCTCAGATACAGCAAGATTTCATACGAGCTCCGGGATACATATCCCTACAATGGCCCAAAGGGCAAAGTGCCCTATGCCGAGATAACCCACGATGGCCGAACAATCACAGTTCCCGATTCACATTTCATCATCCAGTATCTGGTGGAGAATGGTCTCGTGAAAGATCCTGATGAACTGGCAGGCCTGACAAAGGCTCAGAGAGCCGAGTCCAGGGCATTCCAGGCGTACATCGAGGAACTGATGTATCCTGCCATCGTATACGACCGATGGTGCATCGACGAAAATTATGCGATCACGATAAAGGAGGTCTCATTTAGTGAAATGCCGCGTCCCTTGAGATGGTTCGTCTCCTGGTACTTCCGGCAGAGGATCACTGCCGTGTTATACTCTGCCGGGATAGGGCGTCATTCGCCCGAGGAGGTGCATCGTTTGCAAAAGGAAGCGTTTGATGCACTCGTGGCCAAGTATGCTGAACGCAAGTACCTCCACGCCGGAGAACTTCCATCACAGATTGACCTGACGGTGTATGGCTTCCTCGCCAACATCTTGACGGCAAATGGAAACCCGTATTTTGTGGACCTTGTTCTGGAGAGCGCGGTATTAAAGACGTTTGTGAAGGAGATGACGACGTCGTTGTTCCCAGAGTACGAAAAGTTGTTAGCAAAGGTAGACTCGTAGTGGCCATCAAGTATGTAAATAATTGGTAACAATATGTTTTGATCAAACTGTTCTCCATCGCAACGCCGGCTAACAACTCTCCTGCCTCTTCATTCCCGCTCTCCCCGTCTTGTCTCCGCTCTCCCAGGGACAGTCGCTCTCTTTTCCGACTGTGAAAACAGACGGAACCGAACTACAGTCCACCTCCCCCATTTCGACCGTTCACGTATCGTCCTTGGGACTCTGATCCCTTCTGTGAGGGGACCATTTGTACTGCACTCTTTTCCGTCCCAGTCATTTCATTGCACCCACCATTCCTTCCTTTGACATCTCGTTCCATGTCGCTCCATAAGCGCGCGGTGCTGCTTAGGCGTGATGCCTATCTCCCGCTTTCCGGCTCTATCGTGGAGAGCGAACCAACCCCCACCGCGTCCACGTTGGTGCAAAACACGGCAGCACCCACCGACTCCACCCCTTTTCAGTCAGCTATCCCTCTTGTCGACTCCTCTGTATTCAATACTCCAACCTCTACTTCGCAATCCTTTACACCCACCTCCAGTACACCCACCTCCACCACCTCCACCACCACCTCCGGCAATCAATTTTCCTTGGGAACAGTGATTGGAGCCTGTGCGGCTGCACTCGTCGCCCTTCTTCTCTCTGTATTACTCGCCATTTACTGTTCCAAGCGCCACAAACAATTCGCTGCCCGCTCAAAGTCTCGCAATTCCATGAACAATGCTTCACGCAGGCGTTCTCATATGGAAGCCTGGAAACGGATGGATGACGATAGCAATCGGCTGGACCAGCCTATGAAAAAGCAGCCTTCACCAGGGTCACTTGGTGCCATGTTCCACCGCACAAATAGCAATACCTCGGGGGAAAAGTCCTCCATTGTTAATAATCGGGAGTCGATCGGAACCATGCAACATTTTGCCAAGTACCACCCTGGCTTGGCTGTCGAGATGGCATCGAAAAGTGCCACCATCGGCGTGGGCGGGACACTTACAAAACCTGAAGCAGTTTTGCATCTTGCAGGTCTTGGTAAAGACGTGACACCTACCATTTCTTGGGACGGGAAGAGCGTTGGTGGAGATTCGTTTTTCTCCAGCTCTGTGGCATCAGTCATGATGGCGACGGAGAGGGCGACGCCACCGACAATGACGTCTACGCATCGTTGGGAAAGTGCAGAAGTTCTGCATGTTGGGCCAATCGGCTCGGACAACGCCGATGACGAGCTTCAGAATCCCTTCTTTGACAGGGCGAGTTCCGTGCAGAGCTCTATGAAGGGCAGCTTGCAAAGGCAAAACCCCTTCTTCAGTGCCCAAGATCACCGAATCAAGCGTAAGACGCGCGAAAATCCTTTTTCCGACGCAAATGCGTCCCGCGATTCGTCCGATGCAATTCAATCCCTAATTGCTGCCCTCGAAGTTCCACCGGAACTGGATAATGAGAGAATCATTTCTGTCCAATCATCGCTCTACTCTCGTATGACCACAGACTGATGGCCACTCTACCATCAGCATCGCAGCGTTCCTATCCACCCAGCCAAGTCAATATTTGTTAGATCAATCGTGCATGCATCAAAATTTTATTTCTATATATTGATTCGTGCGTATCTATCTTGTTCAGGATGCTTTCGTGCACATGTCCCCCTCTTTCTATTCGTTTCTTGACATCATTTGACGATGTTTCACTGTCATGCCGCCACCCTTGCACCTGTCACTCCTTCTATTAATGTTCTTTTTTTGGCTTCAATGTATATAATGTCTTCCCCACCCTTGTTTTTCATACTCTATTCGATGCTGTTTGTCCTCGAATATTAGATGTAGCTATCCCATCTGAGTGCAGTGCAGCTGCGGATACGCCAACACTTGCCACTTGCCTATGTCCCGCGGGTGGCTTGTAATTCAAATCGGTGCCCTGATGCTTATAGACTGTCGCACGACCGTATCTGTCATCCATGGCAAACGTTGTCCGGACGCCACTAGTAGACACTTGACGTCGGCACGGTTTCATTGCACGGATTTGTGCAAACGATGGGGCAGTGCGACCATCTTCGTATGCACAACGTGGTCCCCTGCAGGATTGCCACAGCCCATGGAGTAATTCTGCAGACTACAGGCACATTCAACTCGCTTTATGTAAGGCAACCTTGGGGACCCCAGTTCCTAATATCTGTTCCCGTGGCCTGCCGCGAGGGTGAGACGGTAAAGGAATGCACACCTTTTTTGAACATGGGGCTCACACAGGCCCTGGCCTTCCCAACGACGTTCACGGGCGCCAATCGTCCCCCCTTAACCAGTGCAGGATAAGAGGAAGATTGCATCTCACAGACAGACAGTTTCTTTTCTGTCCCTGTTCCCGTTCAGCGTTGCCCTATCCCGTCCCGCTCGGCTCGTGTTTGTCGTCGTCTCTTGACTGGCGCTTGTCCATCGCGACCAGAAACATCGAGCAACACTTCACCATCGTGCATGGCCCGGAAGCTTCGGCATCTAAGACGGACCGTCGTCAGAGCCGTCTCCGATCCTGACTCGTTCAAGGAAGACATATCACAGGTAAAGCGTCTTCACGACATGCGTCGATCTAGTCCTGATACCACGCCAATAAAAGAAATGGGGACGAAACAAAGATCCCTCGCTTGCGCGTGCCGAAACGATTGGGGGGTCCATCGATCTCGGGTTATACGAGCTGGACGAGGGAAATGATTCGAGTATCTCTCTCCAAGACATGATCGATCAAAAGAAATCGGATATGCCGCTCCGTCTGATCTGTACCGAAGATGGCAAGCTGTACGATCGGAATGCGATCGAGGCCCGTTTTAGGGCGGAACATGCCCCACTATTCGAGCCGACCGCGCCATCGACCGATGCGGCTACGCCGATGCACGACGCTGTTCAGACGTCGTTTGCATATGCCATGTTGTCGCATCGATGGGAGATGGTAGAGCCGTTATACAAGGATCTTGATGGGTCGGACGTGTTTTCCCTCGCAGAGTCTCCTGGGACGAGGAAGTTGCAAAACTTTTGTCGTCAAGCACGCGAACGCGGATTCCGCTGGGCATGGTCCGACACATGCTGTATTGATAAGAACAGCACCTCGGAGCTGCAAAAGTCAATCATCTCCATGTTCAAGTGGTATCGAAATTCGGACATCACGATCATCTATCTCGCTGACGTCAGTGACAATTCGATCGAGGCGTTGAGGGAGAGTGTTTGGTTCTTGAGAGGATGGACGTTGCAGGAATTGATTGCCCCCCGTCGACTCTTGTTTTTCCAGTCGGACTGGACGTTATTGGTTACGTCCGACGAACTGCCCATCGACAACTACAAGACATCCCTCACGTTTCGCAAACTGATCACGGAGATCACGGGCATCGACGATACCGCGCTCACCCACTTTGACCCCACCTCACGCCAGCCCACCGTGCGACAACGCATGAGCTGGGCTGCACGCCGCAGGACGACAGAGATCGAGGACGTGGCCTATTGCCTCATGGGCCTCTTTGACGTCCACTTCCCAGTCATGTATGGCGAAGGCGAGAGTGCCTTCTACCGTCTCCAGATCGAAATCATGGCCAAGTCGGACGACCCGTCGCTGTTCGACTGGACGGGCAAGCCAGGGGCGAACTCCCTCCTCGCTTTTTCACCGGCGTGTTTCGACCCGTTCGCACCACCGATCGTGGACCCCGTCCCAGTGACGATGCAGCTCGCAAAGACACTGCACAAGATACCGTTCGTGCAGCAGGTCCAGCGGGGAATTGACCGTCTCAGCGTCGGGTTGTTCAACATGCAAGAGCGGGTCGGGGTGAATGCGCAGCACCCGGCCAACTATATGGCTGGCGCGAAAATCCACTGTCATGGGCTCGAGTATAGCGTGTTCGATGCGGAGGAGACCAAAGTTATGTCGGAGGCGCGTGCTGCGGGGCGCGGCGGGAAGGTGTTTCAGTACCATCTCATTGCCGAGTCGCTCCATCCGATCACGGTCACGTTGGGAGAACCAATCAGGACCGGCTTTGGGTACGGACGGGTGGCGAGCAAGTACTTGTGTATCTTCAGGGTGTGGGACCAGTCATTGGCGACGGAATGGTCAACGACGGGAGAAGAGAATCACCCGCTGCGACAGCCGTTTGTGGCGCACTTGTTGATATCGAAGCCAGGTGGGATTTATAGGCGGATTCAAGTCAAGGAGCGGATCGTGGCCAAGTTGGCGCATCCGCTCGAGTTTAGGATGGTGGTGCAGTTGCGCACGCTCATGATTGAGTAGCCCGCTTTAATTTATGTGTACCCATTCCGCAACGAATGCTGTTGGATGAGACACTTTTTCGCCGTAGGATAACCTCCAACAATGTCACTATCTCGGATCCGAATAAGGCAAGTACTAATAACCATGCAACCGAACAAGCTGAGAAATTACACGCTCTTTCAACCTACTCTGTGATGCTCAGAGCAGCTCTCTCTAGTCTCCTCGCCTCAATTATAGCCGCTTTCGCCGTCCAGGTGCCATTGGGATCTAGTCACTGGCAAGACGACCGCCATGACCCCACCCAATGGAGTCTCAGCAGGGGCCCGCATCCCAATGTTACTGATCACCTTGTGTTCGAGACGGTGTATTCCCTGCTTCAATTCTGGCCCAACATCCGCATGAGAAATGGTGAGCGATTTATTAGGTGCTTGTCTGACTCTCAGTGAAACGCACCTGCTCATCCAGGTCATAACATCGTGCCGGGGACAATTCCAAATGGAACGCTCCTCTATCATGACACGAATCACAAACAATTGCCATTGGGCCCAGAATGGGTTGCATTGGACCCGGAACATTCCTACAACTTTTGTGGAGATGATTCGGCGGCCTTGGGTTATTCTCAGCAAGGATGCTTCCACCTGACACTCACAACCATCCGACCTCTCAAAGTCGTATATTTTGATGGTAAGAGTGCTGCAAAGCTCCCAAATGGCCCGTTAGATACCCAAGACCTGCTTGCATGGGGAGAATTACGCCCTGAATATATGTCGGACGAAGCTCTGCGAATTCAGGCCCTTTGCGCGTGGGGAGAGAAATTTGGTGTAGATGGTTTTGTTAGGCGAGTTTTCACCTCTTCCGATGTCCTCGTGTGCTCAACTTCCTTACAGGATGGAAGTAGCATTGTGAGCAATCATTTCCCCCACCGCTCACGGCCCTGCTTAGGTGATATTAGTGAGGTCATGCTATGTGATTTCACCTCTGGCCTTAGTGTTGTTTCCTTCTTGGAAATAGTAGTCGCGCCGAACTGTAAGCCTCTGCCGATCAGATTTCTCGCTTGCCAAAAATTGACATGCTTGTGACAGCGACGCGTGCTGTTTTCGAATCCCTGAATGCTGGTTCCTGGCATAACCACTTCCCTGGAGAGACTCGGGTCCAATTGGATTTAGCTGGATTAGTTTCTTTCTATGACACCAAACTTGTACCTTCATTGATCGCCATTCGAGCCGGTCAGGAAAGATGGGACCATCGCGCGGGAATCTTATCCAGTGAGGATTTAGCAGCAGTCAAGTCAAGACTGGAAGCAGCCTTGGTCAGACCCTCGAGTCTGTCGAGCGGAATTGACTGGAGGGCACTCTTCCAGGTCATAGTAGATCGATTCTCCGGACGGCTCGAGTTGACGCGTCATCTCCTGAACTCGTCGTCAATAGACCCAAACGAAATCCTCGATTTCGCACTCAAGGCTCATACTCAGCTCAGAATCATGTTGACACCTTACCTTTTATTATCGGCTACGCCGACAGGCCCATTGGACGAGACTGACTTGGACTGGTCAATTTCCATATTCAAGCTCTGTGCCACGACACATACAAAATTTTTGGAGTACAAGTTCGGCTCTATGACCGACTCGGAGAAATCACTACTCCAAGCTGTACGGGGAACTGGCCAGGAAATTTGCCGGGTGGTAACAAAAATGTGGGCAGCCGGGGTGTACGTGGGCGTCGATCCGTTATTGAACACGAAGGAATTCCCCGACATTACCGAGATAACTCGGGTGTGGGGTACTTGGGCGGAAGATCTGAACCAGCTAATGGCATGGCTTGACTGGAATGTGTGGATAAAGTGCAATCCCAGCTGTGGTCCCGAGGTGCGTCCGGTACCAGTCACTGTGTTGACGCCTTATATTTATGTCATCGACAGGAGATATGCTACTTGCACAGGTGGCCTGCTACGTTCTCTCAAGGCGAATTGCGAGGCTTGTCCAGGGATCCAGACGTGCGGAGTCCAACCAAGTCTGAGCCACCGCCGTACAGGCCCCAACCGACGTGCGTTAGCTTGGTAGATCCCTGAGGGCTTTGACGGTGCGGTGATGGAAAGATAGACCCAGTACGGATCAGCCTGGCCCATAATGAACATGACAAGTCACTGATTTTCGCTTATAGTTATGTTTCAGATTATGTAATTACTAGCTCCAGGCTCTTGCTTCGATCCCTGACATAGACAGGCCTGAATTCAGAATGCTCGAATCCAATTCACGTCTTCCAACAGTCATTCAATGCTTATAGAGAAGACGAGCGCATCTGAGATAGTATTCTGCGTCTCGCGATTTGTGATGTGTCACCTGGTCATCATCAGGGATTGATATATCTAATGACTATTTTACAAAGAGATGCACATCTGGCCAGACGTCCCGCCCCTTCCAGCATCAAAGGATATCAAATGGCATACGTTACGACGCCTTAAAGTTCTCACCATCCTCAAGCCCAAGCCAGGTGGCCGACGCTCTCATGATGATCAGTCGGGCCAAACGAATGCGCTAGTCATGCAAGCTAGGTGAGACCCCAAAAGTCTTTCTGGATGTGGTGGTCTCTCGGGACCCGATGGCGGCGGCCCGGCTACAAAAGAACGTAGGCGAGTAACACATCTCCTGTAACCTATCAGGATACGAGGGTTCACATAACCGCAGGAGACGTACCTCGGGACTGCAGTCAGGATTGCACTTCGTCCCACACACTCCCATCCAGCCATGTCATCAGCTGGTTCAAATCGTCTCCCCATTTGAAATCTGAGTTATTTCAACAGTGTCGGGGGAGTTCTTTATGTTTAATGATGGATTGATGCCCGCATACACCCCAGCTGCCCATATCTTTGTCGCCACTCAGCAAATCTCTCAGGTCGTTCCTTGTACAGCCTGAAGAAGCAACAATTGTCCATTGCAGGTCAGTCTTGTCCGATGAATCGGTTGGCTTTACCGATGATAGGATATATGGTGTCAGCATGATTCTGAGCCGAGTGCGAGTTTTGTTTGCGAGATTGAGGATTTCACCTGGATCTACCGCTGACGAGTTCAGGAGTCGTCCGGGGAATCGATCGACTATGATCTGAAAGAGTATCCTCCAGTCAAATCCAGTGGACAGACGCGTGGGCCTGACTAAAATTGCCTCCAATCCTGACTCGACTGCCGCTAAATCTTCGCCGGATGTTCTCCGCGCGATATTCTCATCTTTCCTGACCAGCTTGAATAGCACCCAACGAAGGCACAATTTTGGAGTCATAGTAACAAACCAAATCAAAATAGATCCAGTTGTACACGCGTCTCTCCGGGGAGGTGGTTGTGCCAAGAGTTCGTGACTTCGAACGAGACAAATTCGCTATTAAATGCTACCTGAGTACCTCCAAAGTAAGACTCACAAATTAATGGTACACTTCCCTGATTCACTAGATTCGCACTGTGACACCAGAGTTAAAGCTTAAAGTCGCGAAGCATGGCTTCACTGCAACCCATGTGAATGCGAACCGAGTCAAATATGAAATGATCACTCACAAATCCATCTCCACCCTGCAACGGATGTTCGATTGGCAGGAAGAAGTGAAAAACACCTTACAAAGCATCTACATCAAATGTCTTTCCCCATTTACAATTTCAATTGGCTGCCTTTCGCTGGGTAAAATATCAAATCCAGCTTCACCCCATGCGAGGAGATCCTGTGTATCCATCGAACCATATGGCACCTTCGCCCGTCAAAGTATGAGACCTTGAGGGGACGAGTAGTCACGAGGGTGGCCAGCAACCTTGCTAGTCATAACTCTTTCTACCCCAATCCGGAACCGGCGGCAACTCGTCATTCGCACCACGATAGAAGAGTACCTTTCGGAATGATTCCCAGTACCATGTTGTGACCTAGAGGAAAAAGTATGTTCGGGGGCTGCCAGATGCTCCATCGCCGAGAATGCCTTGGTTCTCTTCTGTCCAATGGCGCGCGTTGCTACGACGTTGCGAGGGAGAGGGTGGGGGCGAGGAGACGGCGGACGCAAGGACGGGCGAGCGAGTGCGTTTGTGCGCACACGACCGGGCGGCGAGGGGGCGTATACATGCGTTGGCACGAGGTAGCGAGGGCGAGAGAGCGGGCGGACGGGCGGGCAACCGCCGCAAGTCCTGTTTCACCTCGATCCGATCGAGGTCTAATTAATCGATCAGCGATGGTTGTCTTAGACATCAGATGCTGAATCAAGTGAAATAATGCCAGGCACCCGTCTTGGGGGAGTACAACAGGTAGTTTGGTCATGTTACTATGCGGGGGAGGGGGTACAGATCTATTGATCAAGTTATGTGATGGCAACCGGCATCCAGTGTCGCCAGGAGAAACATGAGTTTGTGCAAATGCACCAACCTTGGAAATGAAAAGAAACGAGTAATCCGTACAACAAGTATGCCCAGCACCTCATATAAATAGTTGAAAAAAGCACATGCATCATCCAAATAACGACCAGGAAAGACCAGTATTTCTTACGTTGCCAGGGTTTGCGCCGGGGTGAAGTGCGTTAACACTCGAGCTGCGGAAAGGCCGCGTGACAGCGACGCCTTTGAGTGGCTCAGCGAACACCCACGCGGGTACAATGCCCATGTCAACATTTTCACCCTTGCGCATAGAAAAAAAGGAAGCACGACGAGAAGAAGATGGTGCGTCTCGAGCGACGAGACACCAACCATCGTCAAAGGACTGGAGAACAATAAGATACTCGCCGCTTCGGCTGATAGCTAACTCGTCGGGGAGAGACGGCATGAAAAGTTGTCGTGCAGGTCTCGGGTGCAAGGGGAATATGGAACTGAGAGAAGATAGGCGATAATTTGATCTGGATGGGGAAGGATTCGAGGAGTACATAGAGAATCCAGATGATGATCTATTGTGTCGGGAACGTGCTGGGTTAAGGCTCGACAATGTGCGTGAATGAGGTGAAGCGTTCAATGTTGGGTGTTGGAGGGATGATATGGAAGACGCAGGGGAAGTTTCACGCGGGGACAATGGGCCTCCCTTGTCAGATAAGTCATGCAAATGTGGGTTGCGAGGGAGGCTTTTCTCGGGGATAGCGACTGACGGTCTGCCAGGGGGCCGGATAAAGAGAGGAGGGGGGACATTACTTAGAGAAACAGCTCAGCATTCAATAGAATTGGAATGTTCGACTCATTACCTTGTCGATGAAAAATTGGGTTCTTGCATCCACAGTTGTGTTGGCCCCCCAGCTGTGGCATTTTGGCCTGCGATCCGTGTCTTTTCCGCTTTTGATCGTCGAAAACAATAGAAACATAGCAGAGATAGCAGTACAACAACACCGATAAATCCAGCAATCAAGCCGCCTGCGATGTAGTTGTTGGTAGCCACAGCATTTGCTGGGGCAGCGTAGGAAGGTGACATAAAAATTGAACTGCCGGCAGTCCTGTTCTGAGACTGACTATGCGAGAGAAAGGGAGTGAACTATAAGGAGCGGAGTTAGTACAGTGCAGCGTGTTGGAGCATGGATGAGGGGAGCGAAACGCAGTTTCGGCAAATAGTCTTATAACAGAAATGATGAAACAAACCAGACGAGAATAGCAAGTAAGCAGTCACTGCGACAACTATCGACCATCTGCTTAAGGCTTGTTACCACGGCAAGCAAGTCGCAAATTCAACATTACAACTTCCCCGAGTTACAGATTACCAGGCTCGTACAAATTCAACTCTACTTACTGAGGGTGGCACGTACCTTTTAAAGTCTTGCTCCCTTTGTATCCATCAACCTTGTCACCTCATCACGGATGTTCTTCAACAAGGATTGTGTGCCATGGACTGGCTTCCATCCGATTGACCTAGCGCGCTCTCCCTTAGTACGAGCATTTGCACCCATCATTCGAGTCTAACCCAACAATTCAGTCAGTGGTAAATCGCCAAATATTCAAACTTACGAATACGTATTTCTCCATCTCTGCCTGTGTGAAGACTGTCGGGTGACCGGCACCACATCCTCGAGTACTGAGCTCTTTCGCCACCATACCGAAGATGTCTCCAACCTCACACTCTCCATTCTCCGCAAAGTACATCCCGATGCGACCCACGTAAAGACGGCGAGAGTTGATGGCAGCATCGAAGATGTGCATATACAAACATGCAAGATCTTCGATATGGACATGTGACTAGATATTCATGCCTTTGCCGTTATACCCCCCTGACTCCGATCGATACCCGCGTTAATAACGGACGAAATCTGCTGGAATTGCGGATTCTGGATTCCAAGTGAAACGAGGCGTGTCTGTCACGCCATGCACCAAATCTGGGAGTATGATGCATATCCTAAAAACATAACATACACTGAGACTCAATGTCGATTTTTCAAGATCGCACCTTCTTCGCTGACCTCGGTTATCACTATATCACTTTTCTGTGGGGTTGAGCGTGCGGCAGGGACTCCAGCAAGTGAATATTGAAATCTGAATAAATCACGTTAGAGACGCGGTTGCCTTGAGCGGAACGAAGGAATTCTGAAACAGTGAAAGCTGTCGCAAGGCCAGACTGAATGAGATAATTAACACATGTAACAGGGGAGAAAGAAGAGATGCTGACGGTATGAATCAAGATAGGCAGACTCCCAGTACATACTATCATGGCGGTGCCTTTAATAATCCGCCGAGTACAGCTTTGACAGCGTTTAAATTGTCAGCGTTCGCCTAACCATGTGTACCCTAGAAGTATATATAGGTTCAAGGGGCCGTATGATGCTTACGCATGAAAGCACAACGTCAGCTTGGGAAGCGAGGTTCCTCAGAAAGGTAGGATCTTCGTGTGAGCCTACTACGGGTGTAACATGGAGCGCCGCAAAGTGACACCTTCTCTTCGGAACGGACGAGGGCAGTGGTATTGAATTCGTCCGATCTCGGATGACGGAGAAGAGCTGAAAGGACTGAGCCACCAATGTATCCTGTAGTCAAAACAGTGGGACACATTGTCAGCGTCAGAACTTCCAGCGATGTTGTGTACGTACCAGTTTCCCCTGTCAGAAGAATCTTGATAGCAGTCATTCTGAAGCAAGGTTAATAAAAGGAAATTTGAACATGGAGAATTCCAACTAGGACTGTTGCGGACACGGCTGGAATGGCAAAACCAACGGCCAATGCGTCCATCTCAGGCGATGCATGTTTCATACGAGAAACTACGCGCGAGTCGTGACTGTTTGGCTTTGTTAGGAACGAAAGCCTTTGACATTCGCAGCAACTCCATTGATAGCACAACACAACGATGTCGCTGCTCGCGCCTATTATCTGTGATAATGGCACAGGTTATTCGAAGATAGGGTATGCTCCAAGTCTCGTAATACTTGGCATCGATGTTGATTCCACTCTCACAGTTTCGCAGGCAACTCCGATCCCTCGTTGTGAGTCTCACGTTTTTGGATCACTGCAGTTCGAGTAACTGATCGCAGAATAGTGTTTTTCCGACAGCGATAGCCGTTCGCGGTCCCGCTGCTCAGTCGACGCGCGGAGGACCTCCGATCCCAGCAAAGCCGGGCAACCTTGCTTCGAAACGGGGCGTCGAAGACCTTGATTTCTTCATCGGGGACGAAGCGCTAGCGAATGCAAAGACGCCTGGATATGGTGTACACTATCCCATTCGTCATGGCATGATTGATAACTGGGATCATATGGAACGCTACTGGGAGCAGACGATCTTCAAATACCTGCGCGCGGAGCCTGAGGATCATTACTTCCTTCTGGTTAGTCTACCGCAACTGCATGGAAATATAATATTGATCTGAGATCACCAGACCGAGCCACCCCTCAACCCACCAGAGAACAGAGAACAAACGGCAGAGATCTTCTTTGAGTCATTCAACATCAAAGGCCTCTACATCGCCGTGCAGGCGGTGCTAGCGCTTGCCGCATCGTGGTCGTCCAACCGAGTCACAGATAGAACATTGACGGGCACGGTCATTGATTCTGGTGACGGTGTCACCCACGTGATTCCCTGTGCAGAAGGTTATGTGATTGGAAGCGCGATCAAACATATTCCTATAGCCGGTCGTGACATCACACAGTTCGTCCTCAACCTTTTGCGAGAGCGCGGTGAAACGGCTACCGTGCCTCCTGAAGATCAATTGAGAGTTGCCTCAAAGGTAAAGGAAGATTACAGCTACGTTTGTCAAGATATCGTCAAGGAGTTTAGAAAGTATGATGCTGAGCCATATAAGTACTTTGAGAGGTATGATGGTGAACATAGCGTCAGCGGAAAGGTACGTTTACCGTTGAAGATTACATGCCCTGACTGATTGAGTCTCTTGGAGAAATATTCCATCGATGTCGGTTATGAGCGTTTCCTTGCTCCCGAAATATTTTTCAACCCCGAAATATATTCATCCGATTTTCTGACGCCACTATCGGAAATTGTTGACGACGTTATTCAGGCAACACCCATTGATGTTCGCCGTGGATTATACAAAGTAAGAGGCGCCTGCTTATCGAAACACGGTTCCTTATTCGACGAGCAGAACATTGTGTTGTCTGGAGGTTCTACAATGTTCCAGCACTTTGGACAGCGACTCAAACGGGACCTTAAGCAATTGGTTGATCGTCGTCTCGAAGCTAGTGTAATCTCCAGTGGGAGCACCCAAAAGGTTAGATTCATATGGTCATTCGCTGAAGGTATTTTAATGCATTGTATCTTAGTCTTCCGGGGTTGAAGTCGATGTCATTTCGCATAAGCGTCAGCGGTAAAATTTGTAATTTTCGTAGCGGATGGGGAGCTCATCGCTTTCCTCCCAGCTATGCAGTCTGGTTCGGAGGTTCACTGTTGGCGTCATTGGTGAGATTCTCCTTTTTGTTGCGTTTATTCTGGAAGTGATATTCGCATAGCCCGAGTTCTATACATCGTGCCACACGAAAGCTCAATATGACGAGATTGGTCCTAGTATCTGTAGGCGATACCAGATCTTTGGCAGCGCGACCTAGAGTTCGATGCTCCGGTCATGGTCATGAAGAAGCAGGTAGAAAATGCAGTTGAGATAATCCACCACACGGGTGACGTTTATTCTATTGAAGCTCTGAAGGTGTAAAACGTGAATCTTTCTCTTCCTGGGGATGAAGTCACCACCTGTGAGATTAACTCGCCCTCCGACAACAACACCTAGTCAGGCCTTCAAGCCTGTATTACTACCAAACTCTTTGTATACAGGGTTCTTCATCCGCTGCACTATTGGCCAAAACAATGATAACCGATAGCCAACTGGACAGATATGCCGTTTCTTGTTCCAAGGCTTTGCATGTGAACATCTGACACTGAGGCAATGGTATCGATTCGCGACTCCTGTTCGTAAAATCTCATGAGTTAAAACTTGCAATCCATGAATGATAAAAACGAGACAGAAAGTAAAAGTTCTGGTGGTTTCGAACGTAGTAACTCAGTCACTAAGTTGGTCCCCGTCCAAAGAATCGCCCAATCAAGTAACCTAGGTCCTAGGGTTGTGACATCTGCTAGCATTAGTAGAAAAAGTGTACGCCAACCGGAGGGAGGAAGATGAAATATTGAAAGTTGTCAGCACGAACCGTGATTCAGGCAAAAAGACTACCTGGCCGAAGAGATGAACATCCTACCTATGTAGTTATGGCAAATCGTAGACCAGATAAAGCTGAGCAGAAGATTTCAAGACGGCGAAACAAATGTTGGTAGTACAAGGTGGACGCAAAAGGGAAGGCATGTGGCCCACAGCCTTGGCTGGTGGCCCACCGTGATCCAGCTGGCGTTATCAGCTTCGATAGCCCCAAGCACAAGGTCCGTGACGGTCAGCCTCGAGCGCATAAAGACCTCTAGCATCATTTTATCCCCGCATCCTTCTCCCGAACTAGCCCCGATAGGATTGACACTGATTTCCGACTTCTTCCACGGTCTCAACCAAGCCCACACCGGATATGTCGACCCAAGCCCAACATATAGCTGGCCAAAACATTTGGGATCAACCCCAATATGCCTTCAAACAACCCCTTCAGCTCGAGGAACTTCCTTATCCCTTTGATGCCGCTAGCGCCAAACGTTTCCCTCAGCAGCGTCAATTTCATCCTCCAACGCTGAATGCGCCCGTAACGCCGAATAGATTTGGGTCTTTCTCATCAGCAGGTTCGTTCGGAACTGCTTCCGGATTCGCGAGGCAGCCAGGCCCGATGCGACCCTCTTCATTCAACCCTCATGATGTCGATGCCAACCTCGCTCTGGATACGTCTTCGTCCTCCTTTTGCACGTCTCCCCACGTCGTCCATGTCTCCCCAGTATACAGCCAGCCGAACTTGAATCCCAATCCAGCAAATTATCAAGCTGGTCAATTTGCGCCAAATCTCGAGGCTAATCATACTCCCGAGGGCTCTCCCAACCCCAATGTCGCCATGTCCAACCATTCGATGCATCACCCTTATCTTCCCACTGGTCCCATGCAGTTCTCTCCTCCACTTCCACTTCCCGCTCGACAATCCGAGTTGCAATCTCATTATTTCAACCCCCTTTATATGCGCATGCATCAGGATCCTCTTCCAACTTCCAAACGGCACAAGCCGAGTGACGATTATGATGACAGCCATGGCGACCAACCTGACGGTCATGAGCAAGAGAGTGCTAGACCAAAACCGTTAGCGGATCCGAATTTGCTTCCCAGTATATTATCTCATCATGTTCAATTACAGCATGGGTGCATGTGCTCGGTGTAAGAGTCTGAAGGCAAGCTTTGATGCGGGTTGTTGTCAATATCTCATGTCCTTGTTCTAGGTCC
The DNA here is from genome assembly GCA_038091195.1 of Phylloporus rhodoxanthus. NCBI lineage: Eukaryota > Fungi > Basidiomycota > Agaricomycetes > Boletales > Boletaceae > Phylloporus > Phylloporus rhodoxanthus. Next base: position 16,974 of record JBBPNZ010000144.1, on the reverse strand, counting down.
GCTGCGAATTTAGAAACGACAATGATACTTGCAAGCGGTGTAAATCTGCCGGACAGGAGTGCGTCATTCCTGGCCGCAAGCCTCGCCGTACGCCTCCGTATGTCTGCTCCTCCTTTCTCTTTCATCGCGTGACCAATGCATACTTTGACTAGTAAACGAGAGCACTTACTCAACCAAATCCGCGAGCAAGCCAAGCAAATTCAGGAGTTGATGGCGAAAATCGAGGCATTGAACAATCCTAGTGCAGTCCAGCCCCCGCATTCCCCGACGTCAAGTATACACTCCCCCATGGAATCGAATTCCGAGTCAGTGGTTCCAAATGCGGAGATGCAAAATTGGATTTCGAGGGCACGCACCTCTATTCGAGAATTCGGGGGCTTAATCCCCGCAACTGATTCGAACGATATGGAAGACCCCAATCACAGTGACGAAGACGCTGCGGAGGAATTGTCTGATGATGAATCTGGTTATGCTACCGCGGAGGATGACACAAGCAAGGACATACTAGGTTCACCCGCCAGTTCCACAACGAAGAGGCAAGCAGCCCAAAAGACACAACTTAAGTTGATTCCTGAAGAAGATGCACCCTTTGGTTTGATGGCTGTTCTCTCCATCAGAAAGAATGCGAGAGAGAAGAGTGTCGAACCTGAGTCGTCAGAGGCCGTTGGTGTTGCCAACGCCGCTTTCTTCAGGCCTAGTATGCATTACTTGGCTGCCTTTGATTGACTTGGACTCTGAACTAAATTTCGCTAGGTTCAGGACCCAGTCCCATACGTATGAAACCGTCTGCTGGAGTTCAACTGCCTCATATCTTGGCTCGGGGGATTATTTCAATCAATGAAGCGGATCAATTGTTTAATATGTGAGCTTGCATCCACTGAAAACAACTTCTATGTTGACATTTCCTTAGCTACTTTGATAAGATGAACATGTCGGCCAACTTGCTAGACCCCAGCCTTCACACCCCCCAGTATGTGGCTATGCGAAGCCCATTCCTGTTCACAATCAGTAAGACGCATAGTCAACGCTGAACGCCCTTAAGATACTAACGGTGATCAAGTGTGTGGCATCGCTTCCAGATTCTACGAGTCTCGGCCAAATCTTTACCGGCAACTGATGCAATATGGCCAGCTTGCCGCTGGCACTGCGCTCATATCTGGAACAAAGAATGAAGAGACGATCGCAGCTTATCTTCTCATGCAGCTATACCCAGTTCCAGCAAAGCGATGGGACGAAGAAAGAAGCTGGATCTATCTTGGCGTGGCGATAAGGTATGGCTTATCTTCAAACTGACGATGTCCAGACTGTTTCCTAATTTAAATACAGAATTGCTCAAGATATTAATTTGAATCGCCCAATGACCACAAAGCCTCTTAATGAACAGAATGCCCGCATTCTCTTGAACCGACAACGAATCTGGATGAATTGTTTCAACCTGGACCGTTCGACTGGGACTCAGTATGGCAAGCGCCCGATTATCCCAAACACGGATTACTTTGCCGTGAATTCGGGAGATTGGTGGAGGTTATCACCCTACAACATGAAGGGTTTCGACATCCATCTTTGTGGGTACAATGCGGAGTTAAGACTGATTTCTGCTTTTGTGTCGAAGATTTATGGCGATCCAAATCATCCACTTGGGCTTGACAAAGTATGTGTTATTCCTCGGTTGATCGAGGATGTTTCTGAATCCGCCTTAGACTCTAAACGTTGCTCAACTTGCGAGTGACACTGATGATGCGCTAAGACAACTCGGAGACTATTGGTTTAAACGCCTGGACGAATTTGAGGAAGAGAAAACAGCGATGTGGGCATTCCGGACAGAGCTACTCAGGATGGCCTATGCATACGCACGTTTAGTCGCGTTGTCAACTGGTTTGAAGCACGCAAAAGACGGCCAGTTGAACGAGAATACCTTCATTATGCGGGTATGCAGATGTTATCTTTTGGCAGTTCTGCGTTGACAGTCTGCTACAAGTGCTTTGAGGCTGCCTCAGACATCGTGAACGCTTTCGTTCGCAGACTGTTCCCTACACCGGAGAGAAGTGGGTGCCCGTCCAGGTTCGATGTGAGATGGACACTCACACACTGCCCTAGAAATATTACTCCGACACGCGCCAGATGCCCAGTTCGTGTTCGTCACGTTTGCTGGCGCCTTCCTGGTCAAGGTACGGTATAATCCTCCTGTAGTAAATTGATTGACAAACACACTTTCCGTTTACAAGCTCCTCCTACCCAAGTACTCACGATACTTTACGTTCGAACGGCGAGAAGAGATTCGCGCCCTTGTCAAAGAAGCTGTCGACCTGCTCGGGGCCCCAGAGGTCTTCGTTGATGAAAAACATGGCCCGAAGCTGTTTTCCCGTTTCCTTTCCGGCCTGCTTGCAACCCAAAGTGTTAACCCGGAGACGCTGTCCCCCAAAGAGCACTCAAGGCAACGCTCAAAAGTTACCTCAAACAAGTATAAAGAACCGACTGGATCATCGCCCTCGCCATTAAATTCCAGCGGACCTTTTCCAGGATTCTCATCTCCCAGCTTATCTGACACCTCCTCTCCCCCGCAGCAATTTACACCTTTCGACATTAACGCTGCTGGATACTCGCCCTCTGCCGTCGACCTCGGCTTGGGGCTCCATACGCCTGACTTCAATCAGGGCGCTGCGATGCCAGTGGATCAAGAACTTCTGGATTCAATTCAGTTCTTGTCCGACCCCATCTGGCAGGACACGACAATGCCAGGTAAGCCTCTTTCCCCTCCCTTTAACTTTTGTTGTGCTTTGCATGTCTTGTGGATGCGGACTGACATCTCCTGAACCAGGTTTCAGCTGGGTGCATCAAATGAACCCAGCTAATAGCTCTGTGCTGAACACCAATGATTATGCATTATATGAGCCGATGCAATACGCTACGACATTCTGAAACCTCTCACCGCATCACCACGACTGCATGTGTATCTCCCACACACTTTTTTCTCTGGTCCTACACTCATCTTGTAACTGTATCTCGCCACCCTCACGTGCGTGCGTCACCCCTTGAATCCCTTTTACCACCATCGTACTGCTTGTAACTACTGTTTTCGTACTGGGTCCTACTGGGGCCTATCGCTATCCGGTCGGTCGAAATCATTTTTCCATACTGTGCTTCCCTTTCCAAAAAAAGATTCAGACAAAGTGGAAGATTTACTCTCATTCATGGTGTAGCCTTTCAAAGCTGTCGTTGTTCTGTCTAGATCTCTTGTGTGTCAGTAGTGAATCTCTGTAACTATTTACTTTTCCCTACCTGAGCTGAGATGTGTCAAATGTGAGTTCTCTTATCAGATGACCTCTTATAAGCACTCGCATATTTTGGGCCGTCTCCTGTTTTTATAGCATATATACCATTCAGCTAGAGTTGCAGCGAGAGAAGAGTGTGAGTTGGTGGACCCTTCTCCCATACTCGCAAAGGCGCAAACCTGCGCTAGAATTAGAAAGTTCGAATAAAAGGATTGTGAGAACACTACTCGAGGTGAGAGAGAGATGTAGATGGGAGAAGCCACGGCGCTTTAAGCACGACGGAAGAAAATATAATTCACGACGTATATTAAATGAAATAACGCAGAGACTTATAGATCCCAGGGCTTCCCTTCGCCCTTCACAGCCGCGCATTCTTTGGCATTGATCGTATGGCTTGCCTAACACCCAAATCAGCCAGAACATCCTCCGCTGTTCATGTGAGTCACGGATGTGGATGGGGATACATATCATGGACTTACCACCTCCAAGAAGCGCATCGAATGTGACCGTTCGGTAATACTGTTCAAGAAAGGACACAAGGTCGATTCAAAGAACGAACACGCGAATAGAGGTGTAACCTACGTGCTCGATGAATTTACCCATGCCGGTCTTGGTGATCCCGCGGCCACCAAATATCTGGACGGCCTCCCGTGCAGTCTCTTGAGCAGAGTGCGTGCTATAGCTCTTCAAGAACGCGATTGGGCTTGCGATGCGTAAGTCCATAACACCGAAGCTCTGGCAGAGGGATGACATCCACGTACCCTGCCAACTTCTGTGCTTGTTGTTTGTACGTCTGCGAGACGACGCTGTGAGTTATACCGTATGCATAGCAAGCATCAAGAAGGCCAACCATATGCGTCATCTGATAAGTAATGTTCTCTAACCAACTCTGGATACTCTCTGTGCGGGCGATCATGCTAGCAATCTTGGAACGGATGACTGGTTGGGAGATGAGCGGTTTTCCAAACGCCTTGCGCTGGGAAGCCCATTTCAAGCACTCCTCGACGATGGACCGTTGACCTCTTGCTGAACTGCAGCACATTACCCACCGTTCATGATTGAAGTTACTGTTTCAACCATGTATCACTTGTTTACAAGCAAATTGCAACGAAGCCATACCTGAGGATAACGAAGATACCACCGCCGACTTCACCTAATGTGTTCCCGACAGGTACGTGCACGTTGTCAAATGTGATATAAGCAGTTCCTGCAGTAGTGGAGTAGCTCGTCTTGATTTGCCGAGTTTCAACGCCTGGGCCTCGCTCAACCAAGATGACCGTTAGACCATCCTATCTAGACATGTCAAGCACCGTAGTCAAGTTTCATTTTCGAGACTCACATCCGTCCTGCAACCCACTGTGAAGCTGTAGCGATGTGAGATCAAAAAAGAAAAAGATACGTGCAAAAAGCATACTAGTCTGCAAATCTGACATTCAAACGCAGTGAATACAAGTCAAACTCACCCACAAGTCTTCACTTACGTAGCGTTCGTGATCCATTTCTTTGATCCATTGATTATCCACTCCTTTCCATCTTCACTTAGCTTTGCGGTGGTCTGGAGACCCATGACATCGCTTCCAGCCATTGCTTCCGAGATAGCAAGACAAATAAACTTTTTTCCCGCCAAAACTTCAGGTACAACTTTTGCCTTGAGTTCGTCGGAACCAAAGTTTAGCACAGGAGGGAGACCTATGACTTTGCCTCCCAGCATGCCTAAAAATATGTGTAGATAAATTCGAAGTTGGGAACGGTAACTCACCATCGCCATAACCCCGTGCACCGCACCGGACGAGTTCTTGAGTTATAATAAGCTAATGTTGGGGTGGGTAAGGAAGGGAGGACAAAAGTGAGTAGTAATGGGGAGGACGCACCTCGTGGAAATAATCGAACTAAAAATGAGATGCGCTTAGTTGAAGAGCAGGAGATTGCCTTGGAACTAACCTCTTCCGGCTTAACGATGCCACCCATGAGCGTTCGACCTTTCAGATGTTTTCCTGGTCCCATACGCATAGCATGCATATTTAACACACTATTGTGTCTTCAATCGTGGCCAAGGCAACATATTGACATACTTACGCCATTTTGTCAAAGACAATCTGGCTTGGTCGTTTACCATCTTCTTCGCGAGCCTAAATAACAAAATTCAGCCACCAATGCAAATACTTTGGATTACCAGATACCTGAGCATCATCATAAACTACGTCATCAAAAAACCGTCTGACTGCCTTCTGGAACTCGCGGTGATTCTGGACGGTTTTGTTACATTCTGCGGAGACAGGCTGGACACGTATCTTACGTCGGAATAGTATGGACTGAAATAACCGGGTGTCAACCAGGTAGGCTCAGCGTAAGGAACTTGGCTGATTTCTCCGGCTACGCGGTCGTAAATGGCGCTTTTCTGTCCTTGAATTGTACCGATCTGAAGGCGTTTGTACTGGGGGCGCAGCAAAACCTCGTGGCGATGGAGCCCATAAAATGCTTCTGTGGCATCTTGACCAGCTGAAGAGCGAACAATGAGATTGAAGGAGCGAAAGTTGAACTCGGGTAATACGGACCGACTTCGTCATCGAGTAAGACTGCAACACCTCCAGGATGAAGGTCTTTGAAACGAGAAAGGTTATAGACCTTGGCATCAATCACGACCCACTACAAAAAATAAGCCAAACGAGAGGATTTGTGGCTGATAAACTAACGAGATCATCTGGTGTGTTGTGCTGTTGACGATCAGAGATCGGTAGGCAAGCGTGCGAGAGCGCTCACCTGTGCGACCTCTTCGAGAGTGAATTCTTTGAGGGTAGTTGCTGCCATGGATGATATGAGTTCAGGTTACAACAGTCTTGTTTTATATTCGTGGTTCCGGTCATACACTGATCTTTCACGTGAATAAACTTGTCTAATCTTGGTCATTCCAAGGGGTTAGGGCGAGCCGAGAAGCTTCCAAGGGGTTGCCAGTCGGAGTGAGAATGTCGCCCAAAAATGGTAGTGTACACTTTACTACGATATGTAGGTACAGACCTAATTGCATCACCAGTCTCGCTTCTGACCTGCCGTTTTGCCGAGTCGGAGTCTGAAATTGAAAATAGGTCGACCAATCGACCCCTTGGAATGGCGGTGCTCCCTAATCTTGGACATTGCGAGTTGCCGCCTCGGCACGCTGCTTCAGCTTCGGAGATGCGAGCGGAGATCTAAGAATAATACGTGGCTTTGTCTGAGTTTCAATGTTGGTGCCCAGTGGCGATGCCTTGGCCAGGCTAACATCGTGTTTGTACTTCTGGTGACTTTAAACGATGCTTGCAATGGTCAGTTGGGGCCAAATGAGTGGGCCAATCGGGTTGTTGATTCACCCGGAAGATTTCCGCATTTGGTTGGATTCCCTTCTGTCCTTGCACAGTCTGTCAAGAATCTTAATCAGACGCTTTCAACAGACAGTCTTGTCAGTAAAGTCATGCTGTATTTAATGGCGTCAGCTCACATCAGTGCCGTAGAGAGATATGCAGTCAGCTCCTCCCCGCCTTGATCCAGCTGCCCAGGAGGAGGTCAACGCTCTCTCTGCCCAGATTGTTGTATTACAAGAGCGAAAACAAGCATTAACCAATGAAGCATTCCATGTCCAGTATTCCATCCTCGCACTCCAAAGTCGCGTCGCACACATCAACAACAAAACCCTCCCGATAGCCAAATTACCCTCCGATCTACTCGCTATCATCTTTGAAGAGAGCAGATCTCTCCTAACTCCATGGTCTGGTCTTCGAAGACCTCTTCCGATCGAAGTCCAGCTCTCTCACGTCTGCTCTCGATGGCGCCAGATAGCACTCAGCACCCCATCTTTGTGGACAACCATACGAGTCCCAATCCTTCACAAGGAGATTGCAGTCAGAACTTATTTTCAACGGTGCAAGCAGTGTCCCCTGGATATTCATATTGGTCCAATACTTTCCGATAAGCAAACAATGGATCTCATCTCGTCACTCCTCATTCCTCGAATATCCCAGTTTCGAGAGTTGATCCTTGACGTAGACGACCATCAAGATCTCTTTATTATTCTTGGGCTCCTTGTCAACACTGCTGCACCCCATCTCCAACGACTGAAAATATCGAGCATCGATGGCTTTCGCGGACAAGGAGCTTACCGTTGCTTCGAGCTTTTCCGATACAGTGCACCGCTACTCGCAGATGCACGTTTGAGCGCTTTTCCCATCGCTTTCCCGAAATCCTCTATTAAGACCCTTCATTTTGATCGGTTACCTGGTCAGCAGGCTCCACTCTCTAGAAGTGACCTGCTAAGCATGATTACTCCATTTGCATCCACGCTCACAACCCTGCATCTCAAGGGTCTCGTGAGCGACTTTCACGAGGAGTTAGGCAGCGTACCTTTGGTATTACCCGCTCTCCGCGAACTTCTTATCCACGGAAATGCTTTGGATCATGGCTTCAATGTCTTTCGCAATATCTCCACACCTGGCCTCCGTTCCCTTACATTATTTGCCGTCAAGCGACCTGCTTTACCATCAATACACAAATTCATGACGCGGACATGTCCTGAGCAGTTCCAGGGTTTGCGTGCTCTGCATTATATTGAGGGCGACATGGATGATGATCTGGGAATATATCTCCCGCATGCGACCTCGGAACTGACCCACCTCTCGGTGACAATCGACCACCACTCGCAACTTCTGCGACTCTTGCTCAATAGCGATAAACAAGCGTCACTACAAGGAACTGCTCCACTGTGGCCAAATTTGCGTACGCTATCGCTTTACCTCGCTCGACCATGGATGCAGAATAGGGATGATGCGGATGGAGACGAGGAAGATGAAGATGAGGAAGATGAAATACCACCCATAATGGCGATGTTACTCGATGTTGTCCAACAAAGGAAATCCGTGGGCAAGTCTCTGGAAATGGTACATCTTGAAGGCTCCACCGCATGCATGTTTCAAGAGCAATTCGGTTCGGCTCTTGCCAAGTCGGATCTACACGTGGATATGCGTGTAATTTTGCCGCAGCACTCAACCGAATTCAGACCTCGTGATTGGGCATATTCGGGCGATTTTTACGGATCAGAGTATCGTTCTCACGTGTTTCGGAAGCTGCAAGCTCAAGACTGGAGGATGGGGGTACCGGGACCGAGAGGGCCACCGATGATCGTGCAAACCACTGTATGAGTTGAGGTGGGCAACATGTGTACCAGGTGGGGAGTGGATGATACAGTATTTGTGTACGAATGATTATCGGTAACACTATTTGGCAACGGACGATCATGATGACCTTCATGATGAGACGATGGGAAACATACATAAATCAGCGCTTCAGCCTTCACCCATTCACGCTGCTGCTCTTCATCGAGTAGGCTGAAATTTCCGTGGCATTGCCCTGCCTTGCCCCTCAATACTCCGGAAGCAGTCTGATCAAGGCCTGGTACGTTGTCTGACTCCAGAAACGTGTTTCCAGCGTGTCTCGTAGCTCCTTTACATTACCCTTAAACCCGGAGAGTCCATGAAACATATCCCAATCAAACTCTTGGCCATTCCTCACTGTGCGTATCCGCCAACTTCTTGACTCTTTGTGCTTTACTGAGCAGAGTTGGAGTAGTTGCACATCAATCCATGGACCTCTGCTATCTCAATGACGAAGCCAACTGTGGCAAGCTAAAAGACGAGTTGGAGCAACTGAACGCCAAGATCAGTGGGCTTCAAGCTTCGCATGAGGAACTAGTCCGTGTCATGCGGACCCTTCAAGCCCGCGCGGCTCGCATACAAAACACCAAAGCTGCAGTCTCTCGGTTGCCGTCCGATGTACTCGTCATGATATTTGAAGAGTGCCGTCACCTAAACCCTCAGTGGTCCGGCGTGCTCAGTCTACTCCGTCAACTCCCTGTCGAGGTCCGTCTGTCGCATGTCTGCACCCAATGGCGAGCTGTTGCACTCTCTACGCCTAGCCTTTGGTCTTCTATACATTTCCCGTTCGAGCTCAAAGAAGAATCTCTTAATGAATACCTCAAACGATCGGAGGGCAGTCTTCTCCAAGTGTATCTAGGTCCATGGGCCAAGTACTCGAATCTAGAGCGCACTCTCACGACTGTGCTGATGTCACACGTGGGTCGTTTTCAAGAATTGGTTCTAGATGCGGTGTCCAGAGAAACGCTTTCCGCGTTGGTGCATGCATTCCGTGATGAAGCTGCGCCCACCTTGAAGCGGCTGAGGGTCATGTGTAGAGGCACCTTCGTCGCACACGGGCCACTCCCGGCAGTGAACATATTCACAAAAGGCGCACCGCTGCTCACGGATGTTCGGCTCGACAACGTTCCTGTTATGCTCCCCAATCCAGGCGTACAAATGCTTTCGTTTTCCGTCTACCCCGGCCCACAGTTCCCCGTGTCGCGAACTGGATTTAACCAGGTATTAACCAGTGCCTGCCATTCTTTGAAAACGCTTCATCTTCGGGGATTTGTGGAACTCATTTCCCAGTCCCCCATTCCCCCGATTCACCTGCCCGCGCTTCGTGAACTCGTGGTCAACGGCCGCGTGCTCGCGAACGGACTCCGTCTTTTCGATCTCATCTCAGCACCTAACATTGAAACCCTTATCCTCGAAGACGTAAAAGCAAACTCGCTTGCGTCCATCCATAAATTCATCGCGCAGTCCTATCCACATGCCTTCCAGTCGCTCACACAGCTCCGCTATGTCCGATGCGAATTCGGACCCGACATGGATGTGCACCTCCTCCGCGCCACGCCCAGCGTCTCAAAGCTGGTCCTCAGCGTGGATAAGAACATGCATCTCATTCGGCTACTTGTCAATAGTGACAAACAGGCGGCGATGTATGGCTGTCCGCCTATGTGGCCGGGCTTGCGTACCGTGACACTTCATACACAAGGCTACGCGGGTCATGCCGTTGGTGCGGCTGGGCTCCCCGTGAACGAACCCTCGCCGACAATGCTCCTCCTACAGGAATTTGTCACTTGCAGAAACCTCCTCGAAAAGCCCATCGCACTCCTGCAGTTCAAAGGCCCCAATGCAGGACTGTTTAGTAACGAATTCCACTGGGGGCTGAACCAGGCGAAGCAATACGTCACTACGCAAGCGACGTGTTGTCAGATGCAGGCTATGCTCGTGGATTGTGGATACAAGGACGATTGGGCGGCCACTGCGGAGGCGTATAGCACCCAACTACGTCAGTTTTTGGCACAGGTGTCGCTTGTTCGCCATCAGATTGCGCCCGTGCTCCCGCCGAATTTCAACATACAACATCTGAGGCGCCGAATTGGTATGTCGACGTAATGCAGCTCCTTTTTTTTTCTTGGACGTCATGGTTTTATCGTTTTATCCCAGCAGTCGGAATGCATCTCCATACCTGTTATCATAACCGAGTGTGTTTGTAATTATGATCCCCGTTTAAACGATATCCTATTGACGATGACATACTTCTTTTACTCACTATTTCGTTTTGGTTCAAAGGGGATTACATTTTGTGACACTTTTTTTACTGTGATCCAGTGACAATGCGGGGACCAACTTGGGGTCCGATCGGTCAACAATCGCTGGTAAACTAGGTAGGCAACAACATTAAGTAACGTATCTCAAACATCGTTTGAATCATTTCGCATTCATAGCCTGGCTTTCACTTTTGTTTTCCAGTTCTCATGAGCTTCTTCGCCGAGGGCGCCGGCTTGGATGAGTGCTTCCCTTTCCGCTGCCGAGAGGCCGAGTTCGATGAGGATGGCCTCGTTGTGGGTTCCGGGTTTGAGTATAGTAACAGGTGTCCCTGCGTGCCGAGATGATGCAGGCGTTCGAGTCAAGTGAGGATGCGGAGCGGGACGAAACAAGCCAGATGGCGCGATCGATGCGGCTTCTGCGGGTGTTAACACTGGCACCGCGCACGCATCCGAATCTACAGTGACATCCAAAAGCTCAATACACAAACGAAGTCACATCACGCCGCATCGCATGAAAACCCACCATGAAAGACGTCTGCCCAGTAATCCCTCGGGAGCACTTTGAAACCCTCTTCGATGTATTTTCTCAGCCTTGGCCAATCGTCATTGGTGAACTGCTTGGCGCGAGTTGGAGTCCATTCTGTTTTTCTACCATTGATCTGGAGGGCAGCATTGAATCGGTCGATAAATGTGGCAAAGAATTGGGGCTCGATGCAACCGAGACTCATCCATTTCCCATCTGCGCAAGTGTAGACGCCGTAAAATGGCGCGCCACCATCAAGGAGGTTGGATCCGCGTGGTGCAGAGAAATAAGGCGAGGTGGCGTGGGTGTTGAGGAGGGGGAAGGAGGAGACATAGCGTGTACCCGAAACCTGTTGTGAGATGAGGACGGAAAAAAGGAAAAGTGTGACGCCGACGGCTTACCATGTCCGCGTTGACAACCTGACCACGTCCGCTCTTACCGCGTTCAATAAGTGCCAAGAGGATGCCGAGTGCACACAAGAGGCCGCCACCGGCGAAGTCACCGAGAAGGTTCAAAGGGAAGCTTGGTTTCTCATTCGTGCCTGGGAGCATCTAGAATTGCAAATGTCAATGAAGATTTGGATATGTAGAGACGCTGCGCTGTACAGATAACACCCCACTGAGAGCGATATAGTTGATATCATGACCTGGCAGGGTAGTGTTAACATTGTTGCTATGCAGTCGTGATTGGATGCACACCAGCCATAGAAGCATACGGGCCTACTTCCGATAAGTCGGACCTTCGGCTTCGTGGAGAGATTCACTCACCTTCTCGAGGATATCTAAGCAGGGTGATGAATCATGAAGTGTTTTGCTTATAACACCAATAGACTCACCCGGCGATCCGTGCGTAAATCAGTCTGTCGTTTAGCCCCTTCTTGCCTTCCTTGTCATGGAATACCTCCGGTCCCAGGCCAAGTCGCTCAAGGACACCGGGTCTAAAAGAGTCAATGAGGACATCGGCCTCAGTGATGAGACGTTTGGCGATCGCGAGTCCAGCTGGATTCTTGGTATCGAGCACAATCGAGCGCTTTCCTTCGCAAAGCACATCATTGGTAGGCACAGAAGACGGCTTGTCGATGCGAGTGACGGAGGCACCGTGGTGTGCGAGAATGAGACCGGCGAACGGGGCAGGTGCCAAACCTGCAAACTTGACCGAATAGCCAGTTTTGACGTACGTTCTAGGATCACCGGAGATGACATACCTCGACCACCTTCAATCCGTTCAGCGCCATCGTAGAGCTGAACGAGCAACGGAGAGCGGGGCAGAGTTTTTGTTTTAGGGCGACAGCAGCTTTGCTGTATGTTTCAGTGGGTCAAGCGGGAGCTTATTGTTTGATCCCTTGTTGCATTGTCATCTACTAACTGATCAACCTCAACTGACATTTTATTCTCTTTTCACAAGCCTCAGCGGAGCGGCGGGACGCAACTTATCAAGCAGGCGGTCTAACTGCGCATTTCCCCATTCAAACTCGTCGCGTAAAGCTCATTGGCAATGACACGTGGAGTACCCCCCTTTGCAGGCCGTGACTTGAGCTGCCAAGATTAGTACTGCTTGGGTCAGTGGAATCGCAGTCTCTTGTCCTCATGATGAGATGCTCAGTTATCCTTTTCCAATTCGCTGCGATTTCTGCAGCCCATACCCGTCACCAAGGCTTATTATCGACTCGATGATAATTTTATTGATAAAAAGCGGATGGCTCCCCTGAACCCAGCTTATGCTGGTTTCAGCATCTTCCTTTATCAAGGAATGTTGGCAATGTCTCATATCTTGGCAACACGTGGTTCAAATCAACGTTTTCCAGAATTACAGACAGAATAGGGTCCATCGCACCACAGACACGGTGGGACCACAGCCCACAATGACGTGGAAAACCAATCGAGACGCTGCGCTATACAATTATATCAACGTGGTGGGAGCACTCACTAACACGACCCCTTTCCTAAACTGTAGATTCTGCCGCAGGGGACCTAAATCATTATAATTCGTGATGCATAGCTTTCTACAGAATGACTTCTAGGGTGACTGACCAGCCTCTTAGGCAGGCTAGACTCATCATATTTTTATGCATTCCTTCAATGTCATGGGATTAAAAATTGGAAATAATTTTCATCAGCACTTCGCTGGCCAGAACTATACTGCATTTGAGGCGCCTCTCACAACTTGTGATCGGGTTCATTTTCTGTCCACAACCTTGTCTAGTCAACATGTCAAGCACTGGAGATGATCTCCTATCCTAATCCTAAATCAGAATCACAGTGTGGAACTTCTGGCCACACAATGCTTGTCAGGCCCACAGTGCACGACTTGATGTGTCGGCGCGCTGCTGGTGCCGATGGTAGACACACTGTGACTCAAGAACATGCAGTCGATGATCAGTACAGTTGGTACCTCGATTGCGTTTTCAATTTTACATAAATTGACCTCATGTTTTGGGTCTGCTCTACCAGAGCGGTCACCGGGCCAAACCAGATATGTTTCCGCACTGTCACCTATGCTTATAAAAGTTCATGCAGGTTAGTAACCATACTTGTCTAGCCGAGTGCACACTGCACACTGCATGGCAGGATCTTGTCCTTTTTTAATTGAATAAATATCCTTTCAGCCATTTGGATTTGTGGCAGCCACGCATGCATGAGGTTCGCAGCTTGGCCCTGAGAGCTTCGTGCCACTGGCTGTTGAGGTCTCCAGAGTTGACCGCCCTTGCCTCCCCTCCGCAAACAAGGTCAACTCAACACCACATCCAAACAGTGATAATTTTGGCTATGCCTTTGGACAGCATTGTGATTCCTTCATGGCCATGGTTCAATGAGTCCTCAGTATGTGCATTTGTCATAAGCATCCTCTGTATTAGACAGCCCCACCAGCTGAACCACAGTGGCCTTTCTCTCTATAATCTCTAGATTGCACTAGAGCGAGCTTCACTCTCACATGCATCTGCTTATTTGACGCGCAGGTACTCCCTTGAAACCTTGACAGACCCTCCGTGTACTCTGTTTATTACTTGTTTGTGTCATGACTTATCGGCAGTTCGCGGGCCCGGCTTCAGACCGCAACGTTTTCTCAAGTGTAGACAAATAGACGATGTAACCTCTCCCGAATGAATTATTCAAGATCACACTAATGACAGCGCCCATCATGCTCAGTGAGAAAGGATGCAAACGCAACCTCGTGGGCTCGTGGAGGGTGTTTCGGTATTGCGGTATCTCGTGAGCTTCTGATGGTCGTGTAAGTACAGTTGCTATAGTCAAGCTAAATCTTAGTATGACTGAGGTTATTGATGGAATGTCTATATAAATTCATCATCGCTTGCAAGAAAAGTTGAAATAACACCGCTTCGGATTGGGTCCAGTGCCAGCTCGAACACCATGTTACCATTGACAGCCTAATGGCATGGTTTGACTGGAATATGGGGGTGAAGTACAATTCTGATCCTGACCGACAGAAAATGTTACTATCCCCCGAATGGCATTGCCCCAGGAATGAGACCGTCCTAGTCAAGATACCCGTGGCTCTTCACGAGCTTCAAGGTAGCCTTCCTACCACGTTTTTCACTATATAGATCCTCTTTGTTGACTCAGGTCTGATTTGTTTGTAGGTTCGTGTCATTAGTTTTGGGTGCGATTCAAATCAGGACTCACAACTTGAGCTTGGGCTAATCAGAGTCGCATTCAGTAGTGCAAAATGTACAGTTCGCCTGATGGTAGACTAACAGCCATCTTGCATGAAATCTCGTCAAACACAAAAGAATGAAAATCGCGCGGATTAAATGGTAAGCCCGAGAATGATGGCATCAGCGTAGAGATACAAGATCCCGACCCGTTCCCGGTTTCCCTCTCGAGAGCAAACTTCACAAGCGTGCAGTCTTCGGTTACGGGATCCGAGGTGAGCCAAACTGCTCGCCTACCCGACAAAGATAGTCGAACTTCCCCAGCGGATGGGATGGCACGACATGGCACAGAGCTGGGTGTACACTTTACGACGCTTCCATCGAACGACACGTGAAGGAGATAGATGCTCGAAGCCACAGGGCGGGTGTGGAAATGGTATCCGAAAATGGCGAAAGAACATGCTTCTGTGTTGCGCGTGTGTATGTCATCGGACAATTCGGATAATGGATACTCGGAGCACCACGAAGTACTGGATATCATCGAAGGTTTGATAACCAGATTTTCCGGCCAGCACGGAACAGATGGGGGGAGAGGGTCCAGGTGGTCGACAATGAAGGATGGAAGCTCATAGAAAGATAGGCGAGCGAACGTAGACAACAGAGTGTCGTGCAATGTCACAACAACAAAGTGTCGATAAAACACTTTGAGACGACTCCATGTCAACGTCTATCTGATGTATCAGTGCAAGTAACTCCGAGGGAGATTTCAAGCTTACCCAATCTGAACACTCAAAAATGGCAGTAGCTCTCGTAGCAAGGTTGACGCACAAAATCTGGCCATGATTTTCCTGCGATGAAGATACGGGAGCGAGCACTGCAAGCATGATTTCATCATTTATCTTCATTCCAGTTACTCGACCCATTGAATAGAGATCATTCGGCTTTGCCTCAAATATTAAAGCATGGGTAGCCGGAGAATCGCCCTGTAAAAAGACATTATACACGCGAATGAAGCTCGGGAGGTTCGCCACTAGTTCATCACAAATGACAAGTACATAATACTTACTCGGCGGAGCGGCGTGTAAAGACAATCCCAACCATGATTTGCTCTAATTCGTGGTGTTGATGAGCATGCAAATATCGGACGCGACCGGGGGCAGTCATTTTGAATATCGAGTGATAATCATTCACATCACTCGTCGACCAAAGTGTGACATGCGTTTTCTTCACAGCCTGTTCATACTGAAGGGTGACTAGCCAACGACCGCCTGGGAGAAGACGCATGCCATCGACAAAGGACGAATTCTGGGAGATGATGCACTGAGCATGACGCATCTCAAGGCGTGGATGTCTCCACTTGGCGTCGAGTCTCAAGGATTTGACAGCGGCTGCTCGCAGGAAATTGCTCGAAAAAGAGGCGAGGGATGCGTTCAAGGGGATGTCCAAGGGGAGGTCCCAACCAGAAAGAAGCGTGCGCCACAAGTAGTCCAACGACCCAAGTGCGTACATAGCACGGCAGGTCTGCGTTCGATGTGAGAGATGATCGATGATGGATCAGAGATCTCTCAAGTCACCTGAATTAAAGCGATAACGTCCTCTACATGCATGTGTATGCATATGAGGATGAGAACGTCCTGGGGTAGATGAGCCAATGTGAGTGGCATGGTGGTACTAGTTCAAGTTGGTTGTCGTGCACTGCCTTGCATGAGATCGCTCCGAAATATCATCACCATGACGCTCAAGTTCACCAAAGTTCCGGTTTCTGAGCTCCCACTATCACCTCCTTCGCAGAGCTTGACTCACTGTCTTACCCCAGATCCAAACGAACCGACTCCGTCCGTCTTCATCCGCGATGTACTCCAGAACAGACCCAGCATTCAGCGCCGCGCGCGCATTTTGTCTGGAAACGCGCACTTTACCTACGTCTCCCCGATGCCCCTAGAATTTCCCTACGAAATCCCCGCCATCCCATCCTCCGGTACCGATGACAAGGCAATGTACATCGAGAATTGGCTCAAGAAGCATGAAGCAACTCTTCAAGCCGAGGGAGCTCTGGAACAGAACAACGCCAGTCCCAACGGGCTCACAAAGTTCGTCTCGGAAGCGCGCGATGAGACCCGAGTACTCATTGGGC
>JBBPNZ010000143.1:0-33889 GCA_038091195.1 Phylloporus rhodoxanthus | reverse complement strand
AAGAGGTTACAAATCCATTGAATTTGTTTAGCACATTCAGTCATTCCACAATATTCGGCTTCAGTAGATGAAAGCCTTACTCTTCGTTGTCTCTGGGATAACCAGGATACAATTCTGTTTGCTAAAAATATAGCATAACCAGTAGTTGAGCGAGATGTTTCTACATCTCCAGCCCAATCTGTATCAGAATAAGCAATAAGTCCAGAAAGATTTCCGGTTGCACTATATGTGATACTTAGACTTTGTGAATGAGATAGATAGCGTACTATCTACATTGCATTGCAGTAATGTTCTTCCGATGGATTGGAAGAGAATTGTGACATTTTGATCACCGCATAAGCTATGTCTGGTCTGGTTCCAAGCATAATGTAAAGCAAGGATCCGATAATGGATTGATAATCGCTACGAAGTTTAGCATTAACATCTCCAATTTTAGGATGTGGTGAATATCCTGTAGGTAATGGAACATTTGTTTCCTTACAGTTCTCTTGGTCAAAATGCTTAATAACTTTGTTAGCATATTTTGATTGATCAAGGATTAAAGATCGTTTCTTTCAATCTCTCGTGATTCGCATACCAAGATATTCTTTTGCTTCTCCTAAATCATGGGATTCCCATTTTTTCATGAACTTCTTTTTATGATCGAGGATTTGAATTCTGTTACCACCCATGAATAAAGCATCATCAACATAAATGATGAGAAGAATAATATCCTTGCCAATAAACTTTATGTATACTCCAGAATCAGAAATACATCTCGTGAATCCAAGATCGACAAGTGATTTGTGTAACTGCTTATTCCATTGTAGTGCAGCTTGTTTTAAGCCATAAATGGCTTTTCGTAATCGACAGACCTTGTGTTCCTGGCCCTTTATTATGAAGCCTTCTGGTTGAACCATATATAGTTCTTCGTCTAGTTCGCCAAATAAAAAGGCGGTTTTGACATCTAGTGCTTCAATCTCCCAATCATGGAGAGCAGCTAGAGCAAGCATTAGACGAACAGTTTCAAACTGTGCAACAGGTGAAAAGGTTTCTTCATAATCTATTCCAAATATCTGTGTAAAGCCTTTTGCAACAAACCTGGCTTTTACATGATTTCCAGAACGAATGGCAAATACCCATCTCCCTTTGATGGGAGTATGGCCATCTGGTAAATCAACAAGATCCCATACCTTTCTATCCAATAAGGATTTAATTTCATCCTCCATAGTTTTGTTCCAATCTTTTTGATCGTCTCGAGAAAGTTTGACAACGTCTCGGAATTGTTTTGGAACAATACGATCAGTTGAATCAACTGCTTGGGATAAATGTGAACGATACCATGCATTGCTGTATATATTGTCCATGTCTCTTTCATTTGTAGGAGTTGGTTGTCTCTGATTTGTGGATGTATCCATTTCATCAGGTATTTCGTCTTCTTGTATAACATTTCGTCCTCTAACAATATCTCGTTCTATTTGAGCAGGTGGTCTTTGACCATAAGCATTATCGGGAATATATCTGGGTTGTGGAACCCGGTTAGATCTCCGCTGTTCAACAGGTTCCCTATAAGTAGCTCTCTCATCTCATAATGGATGATAATGATGAGGTCGTGCTCTAAATTCCACTAATGATTCTCAAGTATCCTGTTGTGGTGGAAACCAATTCTTTTTGGTTTGATCAGAAACTAACCATTCGTCATCATCATTGATCGACGTGAGTGGAGAATCAGAGATAAGCTTTTGCTTGTGTTGATGTAGATCATCTTTAGTTGCTTGATGACCTGTATCAGGACGATCTCTTTTCACACCAGGTTTAGGTGGAGAAGGAAAGGAAGGAGACGATTCTGATGAATGATCAGAAAATAACAGTGAAAGAGGTCTAGATGGAATAGAAGGAGATGATGGTGGTGACCACGCATTAGGTTCATCTCTTGGTAAAGGTATACGTATCTCAATCTCTCGATTGGGTGACTTGGATCTTGAGATTTCAGATTCATGATCTGATAAGTCGTCATTCTGGATCGGAATAGGGGCAGGCCCATCTTCTTGACTTTTGGAACAATGTGGAAAATAGTTTTCATCAAAAGTGGCATTAGTAGAAATCACAACTCAATGCTTAGCTTTAGACCAAAAGCGCCATCCTTTTGTATTTGGTTCATATCCAATGAATGTCATTTCCTCAGATTTGGGAGACAGTTTGTCTGGCCATTGTTCTGAAGGAATGAAGACATAAGCACGGGATCCGAATACTCAGAAGTAAGAAGCATCTGGTTTCTTGCCATCTCCTTTAAACATTTCAATAGGGGTTCTCCAATCATGGCGTCGCATGGGTTGTCAATTATAGATATGCACGGAAGTCTCCATAGCATCTTGCCAGAATGCTTTGGGTAAGCAGGCATGGTGGCGCATGGCTTCTGCTTTTTCTAAAATGGTGCGATTAAATCTCTCAGCTCGTCCATTCTGTTGTGGCATGTGAGGAACAGAAGTCTGATGAGTCACTCCTTTGGTAGTAAGGAACAATTGAAACTCATGACTCATGTATTCCCCCCCACGGTCCGAATGGACGGAGGTCAGGGTGTGACCAGTAAAGGCCTCAGCTCAGGCAACCATGTCACGAAAGTGACGGAGGGTATCAGACTTGACCCGCAAGAATGATAACAGAGCATATCCAGTGTGATCGTCAATGAAAGTAAGAACATACCGAGCACGGGAACGTGACTCAGTAGGCATAGGACCAATGAGGTTAGTATGCACAAGGGCAAGTGGGTGTGTAGCCCGCTTCTCAGAACCCAAAAAGGAATGATCTGGCATCTTCCTGACAGCACAGCCTTTACAGGTGGGAAGGTCGGAAGGGACAGATAGTGAAGGAACACCAGAAAGCGTTGTGTGTGCATGGCATAAAGCATTTCGAGATGTGTGACCAAAACACTGATGCCACAAGTGATAAGACTTGTCATCCACAAGAGTAGCGACAGTCCTGAGCATTGGAGTAATCATAGACGACTGAAACCAATGGAGACTGTTAGTGGGGGACAGGGCAGATGCCCGGATCACCTCACGTCCACTCTTGTTCCAAATACTTGATGCGTTACAAGTAATCTCGCAGCGAAAGCCACGGCGTGTTAATGCTGTTACGGAAAGTAAACGATGAGTGGCTTTAGGAGCATACCAAACATCTTCCAAAGAAACGGTAAAGACCGGTAAAGGTCTATTGATTTGTTGTAATAAGATGGTTCCAGGACCATACATTTCAACTGTTGCTCTGTTAGCAATGGTAGCTATCCTTTTGCTAGTCCCAAGATGAACAAAATCATCTATAAAGGGAGTAAGATGATCTGTACAACCACTGTCAATCATCCAATGAGTTTTTGCAAACTCAATCTTATCTGGTGACGTATCACCAATATAGTAGCAAAGGAATTCATTGCTCTCTTCATCATAGAAGGTATCTCTATCGTCATCCATTGGTATGGATAATGACCCACTATTTCGTAAAGGTGCAATTGCTTCATGTGAAGTAAAAGTAACCGGAATATCCGGAATGGCACCGTAAATCAATGAAGGTTGACTCGAAGAAGAAAACTCTTTGGTAGAAATATAAGGAATAGGGGAAGATGGAAAAACAGTTGAATGATTAGAAAAATGAGACATGCCCGAAACTAAACCCCCAAGGGATACGACAACCTTTTTATTCTTTTTCTTAGTATTTTTATTCTTTTCTCTTTCCGCCATAATGCTAGCAGGAGTCGGAGTTTGTTCTCGGTCATTAATAACCAGTGTTTCTCTTGTCTGAGAAGGTCCTGCAGCTCCTTGCAAATTCTCAGATATTTGCGGAGGAGCAATGCGGAAAAGGAGAAATTGGTCGGGGAAAGCACATTCCAATATCCTGCATACCTGTTTCCTAGGTATCGGTACCAACGCCTATAAAGTCCTTATTATAATCTTTCTCATAGTCCATGGAGTCGTCTTGTACCATTGGATCTATGGTGTCGTAGTAAAAAGCCGATGTTGCTTCATTCAAGGAAAGATCAGCAACTTGTTCAGTGATCATTTCATGAATGAAACCTTGATTTCCTTCGATCATATTTGCACCGCCTTGTTGGGGTGCCTTGCCTTTTCCTTTCTTGTCTTTGCACATCGCGAAACCCGCACGATTCTGCTCTTTCTTTTGGAAAGTAGGAGGTCTCTTTTGGAATCTGGGGCGAAAGCCTCCAGAACCAGAAGGTCAATTTTGGTTATAACCTCCCTGAGGACGCCATTTATTGTAAGTAGGTGGTCCTTTTCGGATCACATTAGTCCGATTAGCAGAAGGGTTACGTACGTCTTCCATAGTCTCCACGTTAGTAACGCGGGATGCAAGAGATCGACAAGAACTCTGCATTGACATCTCAGCAAGAATCTTCGTGGTGATGTTATCAACCGTGAAGTTTGCTACTTCCGTGGTTAATGCCATGGTCGAGCAAAAGCTGTACATGTCGGAAGGAAGACATTCCAAAAGGAACATAGCGCGAAAGGAATCTGGGAGATTAAGCCCAGCGGCATTCATTTCATCGAATAGAGAAATCAAACGGTTAATGTCATCACCAGCTGTTTTATGGCTGATCGTAACTCTTTGGGCTTGATGAAACAAGTGGAATTGGCCAGCTAGGCCATGAGATCCAAACAAGCTAAATAGCTTGTCCCAAAGGGACTTACTGAGAGCGGGTTTAACCACAGCATCAGTATAGGTATACGAAACGTGATGAACATGAGAATTATTGATTGTATTGACAAGAATGCCAGTAATACGTTTATCAATAGTTACCCATTTTTCTTGATCGGCTTGGGCGGTATTGGCATAAGTCAAAGAACCATCGACAATTCCCCAAAGGGAAAGAGATTCAAGGACTGATTGGATACGAATCTTCCAAATGGAGTAGTTTGATGGTCTGATAAGGACAGGTATACGACCAAGAATCGTGTTGTCGGTTTTGAAATCAGTGGGAGTAGTAAGGGCAGCCATTTTTTACTGAAGAAATAGGATAGCGTCTGCAAATCCAATTTCAGTAAACAAATCATCGTAACTTTGAGATAGAAGATTGAAAGGTATCAAACGCGTGTTAGTCCCCAAGATAGTCGCAAGTTGTCAAGTGTGACATTTGCGAGTGTGTTTGTTTGGACCAAGGAGTTTTGAATCCCAGTATTTTTGTCTGTCATCTTTAGTCTTTGGCCTTTGAATAATAGGACTCATATCATACGAATATGTGTAAGAATGGTCTCCTTCTAATGTTTCAAAATAAAGGGTAAAAATGTAATGTGGATTTTTGAAATGTAACGGAGGTCTTCCTCCAGTTCTCATATACACAATTTTGTAATCTCTGCATGAGTGATACGGGACACCTAGATTTTTGTAACCATTCCAACAATTGTAATCAAGAAACGTATGAATAGGAGTAACATAATCTCTATTGTACAAACAAAAATCGTGATTTAGTCCAAGAGGCCAAAGAGGATGAAGAGGAACAGAAGTGAAAATACTAAGTACGTCTTCTAACTCAGCGATTATTTTTGCCTTGCTCCACAGCTCTTCGTCTCCTTCTGAAGTAAGTTCTGGCGAGAGATGCGTAAACAACATCTTCCTGTGGAGTACCTGCGGCTTCTTTAATCAGCTTCTATATCACCTTGGATCTCCGGTAAATAGCCAGGGACATCCTCTGTAAGTCATCTCGCATGTCCATATCGAACAAAAAGTTCCACATCTGGACATCGATACCATGTCGAGCGGCAAGCTCTTCAGCGGTAAGTCCCTGTGCCTCAGCAGCAGCACGACCTCTCATCCAAGGTAGAGCGTCATGCTCTATCTCCACCCAATTCTGTTGGAGTGGGTAATAGTTAGGCAATTTGGATTTACATAAATAGAGGTTCACATAAGAAGAAGGAAAAAGGCCCCGATGAAAAATCTCCCAGCCCTAGTCATGTATCATAAAATTACGAGTTTCCTCATAAGTGTTAGAAGGGAAAGCCCAACCTGCAGCCTCATAGTATTGCGCTATGGTTTCTCCGATATAGCAAGTACTATTAACAGGATAGGGTGCTCCGGTTTCAGCGAGTTGAATCCGAAAGGGCATCACCTGACGTGGCGATTGTACCACCTGCTGCAGATCCAGGTGCATTTGCATCACCAGGAAGTAGGGTTTCATCCGCATGACCTGAAGACGTCCCGGAGCTACTTCGACATTGGTTGGCATTGTCAGTTGTTCGATTAGCCAACAAAGAAGAGGAGTGCTCCGAAACTGAGATAGACAAGATCGGCACGTATCGCCGATCTGGATGTGGAGATAAAATGGTTCTTCCTGCGAATAAGGGATGGTCTTCACCAGATTGTCGCAATCCCATGGAAACGTCTGAATCCATTCACCAGTCCGTAATGTTACCCATTCTGGACACTCGTCCTCGAAACGATGAGGGACGCCAACCTGAGTGCTGAATGCGAGCATCTCCATGAGCATGGTTTGGCGTGGGACCGGATGGGCGATTTGGAGACAAGGAGCTTCGTCAAAGTGGAACTCCACCAGATCTTATAATGGGAGTCGCGGAATTGGTGGAACCGGAAGAAGAGGGACCTGAATGATCTGAGCGATCTGATTCTCCTTGTCGGAGAGGGACGAGGAGAGGGCTGGCAATGGGGACTGGGATAAGGACATCATTGCGATGAGTTTCGTAGATGGGAGGAGGATGATTTTGTTGAAAAGCGATGGTAGAAGCTGATAATGGAGAGCCATAAGATTGAGGATGAAAAGCAAAGGGAGACTGTGGAGGAGTAGGAGCAATCACTCGATAATAAGTGAAAGGTCGAGTCTGATGGTCGGTTAGACTATTGTCTACTCCTCGACGTATTATGTCTCTCTCACCGTGACGGTGGACTTCTCCTGGTTCAATACTCCCAAGACAGATTGGACAAGGGATTTGAAGAGGGACTCCTGGTGGAACAATCTGTTCATCAACTATTCGTTGAGGAACAGTCTCGCTATAAAAGCGGTACCTTGATGTAGGACTAATCTCTCCTTGAGGTTCTTCTTGAGGAGGGGATGGTTGTAACATGGGTTCTTGTGGCATAGGAGGTGGAGTTTGTTGAATTCCTTTGTACGCTATTTTGCTTATGTCATCATTTACCTTTTCCATTCTTGGGTATTCTCGCCACACCTTAGTTGACTGCCATACAGTCCAACTGAGGTGAGACACTCTACTTACTTTTCTCTTACTGTATGCTCACCTATACCTGTAGTCATACTTCCTACAGGTGAATACACTATAGTTGACTGCCATACAGTCCAACTGAGTCATACTTCCTACAGGTTATGAGCCCTGCTGCCCCATAACCGGAACAGCCTAAACATAGCCACATGCTCGCACTTGTTCTGAAAATGTCCTCTACTGCTACTCGAGATGACCTAAAGGTCCCAAAGCTAGATGCAACTGGGAAGAACTGGCCAACTTGGAAAGTCAAACTGGAACATGCCTTGGGCGCGAAGAGGCTAAAAGGACATCTCTACGGCACGGCACGGATGCCAACCAACCCGGCCACACAGAACTCTCCCGCATGGATTCCAACCTCGGAAGAGGAGAAACAGAGTGTAGCGGACTATGAAAAAGCCTACGCTGACTGGGAGGCAAATAACGATCTCGTGAAGCATTATATTGGTTCCTCTATTCCCGAATCACTTTTCGCCTACCTTCTCTCAAAAAGCACAGGTGCCGAATATTTTACCACCCTTCGTGATCTGTTCGAAAATCAGTCAATAGCCATCAGCACGGAGAAACGACACCAACTTGGTGAACTCAAGCTAAAGGACGGTGGAGATGCACGAGCACACATTGACAAAATGACTGCACTTCATGAAGAACTTGCTTGTATGGGCAAACCCATGTCCGACAAGGATTACTTCAATATGATCTTCGTATCGCTCCCTAGCTCGTATAACCCTATCATCACTTCCATTTCAATGAACATGCAGCTGTTGAATCATCAACTCACATCGTTCCAACTCATCTCCCAAATTCTCAATGAGTATGACCGTCTTGCCATTCAAAAAGGCTCAAAGTCTAAGCCAAAAGACGATGACACAGCATATGCAGCTGATGGAAAGAAAGGCCGCAGTCGAAAGCCTAGGTACACCGGGACTTGTGGGAACTGTGGCTGGGATGGTCACAGTATGGACAATTGCTGGGAGGAAGGGGGCACTAAGCACGGCCAATCTCCAAAAGGCTGGAAACTAAAGGGAAAGAAACCGAAGACGGATTCTAAGAAACCCGCACAAGCCAATGTGGCCACAACAAGTGTATCGTCTGAACCCGATGGCGTCTGGTTCGCTGAGGCCGAGGAACCAGAAACCTCGACAACACTCCCATATGCTATGCTTGCTTGCTCATCTGTCGCCGAACTATACGATAGCAGTGCTTCGCAACATTTTTCCCCCTTCCGTGACCAATTTGTTAAATTCGAGACCATTCCTCCTAAGCCAATCAGCGCCGCAGACAAGCGCACATTTCAAGCCATCAGACGAGGTGACCTGTACATTGAGGTACCAAACGGCGAAACCACCACCCGCATGCTATTGAAAGATGTCCTATATGCTCCGTCAATGGGTGTCACTCTCGTTTCACTCAGCAAGCTTACCACGGCCGGGTACTCCGCACTTTTTCGCGACTCTGTGTGCCGCATCTTCAACCCACACAAAAAACTGGTGGGCGAAGTCCAAGTCAGTAACGGGTTATATCGAGTCAAACACCAGTCGAAAGCATTCGCTGGTGTTGCCCGAACTGAACAGGTACTTACTATGGAGGAGCTACATCGCCATTTATCACATGTCGGTCCAGCCTTGATCCGCGAAATGATGGGGAAAGGCATGGTTGAGGGCATTAAACTCGATCCAGCGCATGATACAATGGGCCAATGCGAGTCATGCGAGTACGCAAAAGCCGCACACAAGCCTATCGGCAAGGTCCGCGAACCCCAACGATGCGACCATTTCGGTGACGAAGTCCACAGTGACGTCTGGGGACCTGCGCCAGTCCAAACGTCCGGCCATAAAACCTACTATGTCTCCTTTACAGATGATCACACGCGCTACACCCATGTCACTCTTCTTGCTGCAAAATCCGACGTCTTCGATGCCTACAAGGCATACGAAGCATGGGCAAAGACGCAGCATGGTGTCGCTATCAAGCGCTTGTGATCAGATCGTGGCGGCGAGTATCTGAGCAATGAATTCACTGCTCACCTGAAATCCAAGGGTACTGAATGCAAGGTTACGACACACGATACTCCGCAACACAATGGCATCGCCGAACGACTCAACCGTACGTTAATGGAACGTGTGTGTGCAATCGGGCATGCCAGTGGTCTCCCAAAGAACCTCTGGGGCGAGGCCTTGATGCATGTCGTGTGGGTGAAGAACCGCACGGCGTCACACGTACTGGACGGGAGGACATCGTATGAACTGCTAAACGGCAAGAAACCTGACCTGCACAACGTACCTGAATAGGGCGCGCGTGTGTGGGTACACGACCCGACAGGCTCGAAACTCGATATGCGAGCACAGGAGGGCCATTGGGTGGGGTTTGACAGCGAGAGCAGTGCTCATCATGTTTACTGTGGAGGTCGCATCACCGTCGAACGCAACGTTACGTTCGAACGGCATGAGGACGAACAGATTGGTTTGGGCGATGAAAAGATCGCGGCTGCAAAAGGGTCAGCCAGGACTACACAGCGACAAAACGAATGTACCGGCCAAGGTGATATTGCCACGGCTAAGGGCTCGGATGGCACGCAGATCGAGGGGGAGAGTAAAAAACCTATCAAAAGCGACCAGCACGATAATGCAAGCGAACGAGAAGTCGAAGACTTACTTGGCAAACGTTCTCGCCATCCAACACCCGATACCAGCTCAACAGACGATGCAGCACACCAGAAACTCACTGCAAACGGGTTAGATGACCTATGTGACGCCTTCGATAAACTCGAAGGACCCACCGTTCGATGATCGAGTCGTCAACGTACGGAATCGCCGTACATGCGCGCGCTTTGTGAGGGCCTTGGCTCCACTGATGGACGTTCGACCGGACCCGTTTTCCCGCAAGGTATGCAGCCTTCTGAGGCGCGAGGAGGTCGTGAGGGCGATGGGGAAGCTGCGGCTGTGAGTACTGCACCGTGGGACTTAGACGATGAAGAGATCGCTTACGCGATGCACGTCGCAACCATCGATAGCGAAGCACTCGAACCCAGGACCGTCGAAGAGGCTCGAAAGCAGCATGACTGGCCGCGATGGGAAGAGGCGATCAATGCTGAACTCAAGAGTCTAGCCGATGCAAATACCTGGAACGTCGTACCTCGTCCTCAAAAGGGCACCAACGTTGTCGATAGCAAATGGGTCTTCAAAATCAAAAAGAACGCGGCGGGCGAAATCGATAAGTACAAAGCACGACTCGTTGCGCGTGGATTCACGCAAGTGTACGGCGTGGACTACTATGAAACTTACGCTCCCGTCGCTCGCCTCGCATCTCTCCATCTCATCCTTGCCCTTGCAGCTCGCCATGACTGGGATATCAACATATTCGATTTTCACAGCGCTTTTCTCAACGGAAAACTCGACGACGATGAAGTTATATACATGGAACTTCCACCCGGGTTCAATAAGACTGGCCGTGACATAGTCGCATGCCTTCATGTTGCGCTCTATGGATCAAAGCAGGGCGCGCTAAAATGGTATAAGCGCCTTTGTGCTGAACTCGCGCGTTTGGGTTTCCGTCATACAGAGGCCGACTGGGGGATCTTCGTAGCAAGGGTTGGACGTGAGATCCTACTACTCACATCACACATCGATGACTGTACGGTAACCGGTAGCTCGAAGAAGCTCATCCGCGACTTCAAAGCCGAAATTGGTACTCGTCTAAAGATCACGGATTTGGGACCTATTAGCTGGCTGCTTGGTATGAAAGTGATTCGCAATCGCGAGTGTCGAACGCTGTCCATCTCACAGGAACCATATATTGAGGCTATACTAGCCAAATACAACTTCACCGATGCAAAACCACTCTCTATCCCAATGGACCCAAATTCTCTGCTCTCGACAAACCAGTCGCCCAAATCCATGGCCGACATTGCCATGATGAAGCGGGTACCATATCGTTCCGCACTCGGCTCACTCATGTACCTTTCCATTGGTTCTTGACCAGACATTGCATTCGCTGTCTCAACACTCGCGCAATTCACAGAGAACCCTGGACCCACACATTGGGAGGCGCTAAAGCGAGTATACCGCTATCTAGTGGGTACAAAGAAGATGTCGCTGACTTATGGAACGGAGCAAAAAGGACTTGTTGGGTATGCTGATGCGGATGGCGCTTCACAAGAGCATCGGCATGCTATCTCTGGCCACGCTTTTCTTGTCAATGGAGGAGCTATCTCGTGGGGATCACGAAAGCAAGAGCTTGTGACCCTGTCTACCACAGAGGCTGAGTATGTTGCCGCTACCCATGCCACAAAAGAGATTATCTGGCTCCGTCGTCTTATTGGTGAACTTTTCGGTCCGCTCGAATCTCCCACTCTTCTTTACTCCGACAACCAATCCGCTATTGCGCTTACGAAGGACGGAAATTATCATGTGCATATGAAACACATCGACATTAGGTATCATTTTATTCGTTTTACGATTGATAATGGCTCTATTCGTTTGCTTTATTGTCCAACTGAGGACATGATTGCTGATACTTTAACTAAAGCTCTTCCTTCTATTAAAGCCAAACATTTCACTTTCGAACTAGGACTTCACTCAGTTTGAGGGGGAGTGTTGAATTCCTTTGTACGCTATTTTGCTTATGTCATCATTTACCTTTTCCATTCTCGGGTATTCTTGCCACACCTCAGTTGACTGCCATATAGTCCAACTGAGGTGAGACACTCTACTTACTTTTCTCTTACTGTATGCTCACCTATACCTGTAGTCATACTTCCTACAGGTGAATACACTATAGTTGACTGCCATACAGTCCAACTGAGTCATACTTCCTATAGAGTTGAAGAACTTACTGATGGTGATGGCTGTCGCACATCAGATGATAAAGCAATCATCAGTAAGTGTCTCCTTGTTAAACTCTCAAACCAAAAAACAATGGCTAGGTCCTCGACATCACATCGGATTATAGAAAAACCATTGTTAAAGGTAAAAAGAAATAAATCGAGAGCAAGATCAACTCAATTAGCCTCCTGAAGCCCCTCATATAAACATATGAGTAGCATAACAACTTTCATAACATCAAGCAACCACCAACGTTCATCGCGCGAGACGGTGAGAGGCATCGTGATATCAAAGACGAACTCCACTTTGTCTAAGCAGGGCTCATAACCTTTCGGAATGGAATCCGAACAGTGAAGGGACAAAGGAAATGAACTAAGTGGGAACTACTCACTTAGTGATGAACGGTAGTTGATAGTCAAGGTCTTGCTAGTAGAGGCTAGCAGTAGAATGAAAGGTGGGTGGAATTCATTAGAGGGGAATGCTGGTAAGAGTCCCCTCTTATATACTGTCTAGCTATTGTTTGTACGTATGTACAGTAATCTAAATAGAGAGAACAATAGCAGACTATCAGCCAATGGTGTAAAAGGAGCTTATCTATTGTATTACTAATGATAAAGCTTATCGTCCAATGGCAAAACATGAGCAGTGTACATTAGTCAGCATGACAAAAGAATATGACAAACAGCTGATGGATCAATGTCATATGTGATGACTAAAGATAAGAGATAAGATCACATGACATTTTCAATAACCTGTGCCCGTATCAATCAATGGACATTCGCAAAAAGGATAAACCATAGCTCACCGCACGAGCATTTGCTTCAGAGATAAGCCATACCTCTGCCTTTTGGACATTCACGTCTTTTACAAGGCCGATAAGACCACGATGCATTCCCCGTAAGACCTGCAGCATATCACCAATGCTCACGTCGTAACCCCTATCCTTCGTATAGGAAATGAGACCCTCCGGCTTACTGATCTTCACCTCGTCCTCGTGCAGAAAGAGTAGTGTAGCCTCATTTTCAGTTTCCGCCTTGTCCTGGTGCTGAAAAGCGAGTTCAAATTTGTTTATAAACACCCACATCCACCTGTCTCATTTGAAATCCTCTAACACCCCTCAGCACCCTCGGTATTCTCCGTGGATGATGTCAACCAGATCGCCCTGCATCCCCTTGTCGAAGGCAGGAGGGGGAGGAAGTGCTTGTGCGATGTCGAGATGCGGCCAACCAGATGTAGCAGATGCCACATGTTGGAGTAAGTAAGACTCCAGAAATGTGGTGGGAACCACGATCTACATCAGGAGTGAACATTTCCTTCGGATGGAAGGACAGAAAGACTCACCATGTTGTTGAGTTCAACTAAGACAGTTGCATCATGTTCACCAGGACTGAGTACATATCCGGTGGATCCGTGATGAACACCAGCAATCACCCGGATATCGTCACCAGTTCTGAATATACGATGCACATCCGGGAGCAGCAAGGTGCATCCAGGTAAATCCGAGTTGCAGGGTGATACAGCAACAGCAGATCGATCGAAATCAATGGAGACCACGGTTGTTCTCAACCCCACGAGAGGACTGTTGAGTGGGAGCACAAGATCACCTGCTTTCCAGAATCTGGCAGAGAACACATGATGTGTCTGTTTGATCAACGACAAGTCGACTTGAGCAGCAGCGTGAAGTGCGATACAATCTGGATGGGGTGTGTCAACAATCTCCAACGAAGAGCTGTGAAAAGAATGAAGAAGAAGCCCGCAAAAGTAGGATTCCCCATGGCATTTTACGACGCCTGAGCTACCTTCTACGGGGACAACCATAAGACTGTTTTTCTTAGCCTTGGCTTCGTCAAAGAGCTTCCATTGGCGAAGGTGAGATTCCGTGTTTTCAATGACGTCGTCATATGGACATCGATGAGGTACCACGAGAACATTGCAATGATCTACATCAGCAGCACGAACATACCTGATATCATCCTTGTAAAGCCCTCGCAGAATTCACACCCAGGATCCCGAGCGAATAGACACATTGGATGATTGTAGAAAGACTCAATCATTGTTGGATAGGAGAACAATACTCCAGATGGTAGTCTTGTGCGACAGTGGGCAACAGGAATAAATGTGTCGGGGGCTGAGGGCTTCGACATATACCTTGTGCAGAATCATTGGAACTCGCCGACATCGTAGACCACAATCTTCCAAAATAGTATGACAGAATGTCATTATGTTTACTGGAAACATAATAAATGACAAAAACCCAACAATAACTGTGCCACTCACTTGTACCAAAATCAATGACATATATTCTTTGAGTGCTTTCACCTGGATTAAGTACGGGTGAAACATCTGCAGCTGACTGTCCTTGCAAGGGTAGCGCCAAAGGCTGCTTGTACCGTTTGATGACTTGTTCAATTTGTTGAGCATACGACGCCCGTCCAGCCAGAAGAACAGGCTCAACTGAGGTGTGTTGAACACTCTCAGACTCATCAGACTCATCCTCTTCTTCGTCCCCTTCTGACGCAGCGACATCTAGGAAAATGGATCCTGTTCAACAGCGCTTTGATCCTGTTTGGTAGCGCTTCGATGACCGACGTGTTTCGACTTCAGGACTGCGGGCACGGACCAAGTGGTGGGATCCAGAGGGAGCGACAAAGCTGCGCAAGGCCACAATTGAAACCCTGAGGGATGTCATGGCATCTTCGACGACTTGGATGGCTGCAGGCTTCTGTGGTGTCCTTGAACCATCGCCTGCAAACAGATCAACATCTTCACTGTCAGACGTCATAGAGGCGTCGAAAACGGCATTGAAAGTTTCGCGCCATTCTTCGTAAACAAACTCCTCGCCGAATGTCTTCTCCATGGTTGACATAAAGGTGGGGAATTCAAAGACGCCTGCAGCCCAGTCCCATACCACCCTCCAAGCGGAGGGATTCCGTCGAAGGGACAGCAAACTACCTAAACGATACATTAGTTCCACTCTGAAAGAGTATATATTGCTCCGGACTGCCTTGTGGTGGTAAGGCAACATTTGAAGGCACAGAACCCCCCCCTTGATGCAGGGATGGCGGCGGAATGTCCACAGATGCACCTACGGTTCCTTCAATACCGTGGGATGGCAGAAAAACCGATACTACATACCCTGAGAGCAGCGTTGGTATACATGGACGGCCACTTCAAGTTCTTGGAAAGCTATGAGACCCTCATCAATGAGGGTTTCAGTGACCGTTAGCCACTTGTCGAACTGAATATCATCCAGTTCCAGGGCGAGAAGCTGGAAAAAGCGCGTAGAAGTTATCTTCTTCCCTGCAAGAGACTTCAGCAGGTCAAGAATGGGATTGGTGATCATGGGGAGCGAATTTTGGAAACGAGAATTGGGCGACATATTGAGATGGATGGGATGAGAGAGACAATGGAGGTGATGGTCATTACAACACAACAACAAACAAACTTTTGGTTCAACGCACCGACCAAGATTATGACCCTCCCATCCTCAAACGGAGTGTTATCTTGTTGTTATATTTGTCGTCCCACGAGTGATTGGGCACGTCGCAACGAGGTGATGTTGACAAGTGTCTCTCTATACTACTATCAACATACGACACGAGTGTTGAACCTGAGTGCCCACATCAATCTTGTCGCAGTGAAGCCGATAAGTTCATACTACAAAGAGTCTTTCAACCACTACTACATCATGTAGAATTAGTGATGTACAGGTCTACATTGCTAAGTAGGATGGTGTAGTTGCGGATAAAGAAGGAAAAGTCTTACCTAATATGATGGTCGGATTGTTATTGTGAATTGAACTCAGTCCGGGCGACACCACGGCATGTCACGTGAGGTGCAACTCAGTTCACTTTATCAACCCGGCGATTTCTCACGGGTATTCTTTTCCGCCTTTATATCGTCGCCTTGATTGTCGCATACACAATCATAGTAATCACCCAATGTATCTTGATACTTAAAATGGATAACCAATCTCAATGATGGTATGCATTGTTATTGTCGACAAAAGTCTAAAATTAATGATAAAACAGGCTCATTTTCCTGCCGCTCAGGAATTCGTTGAAGGTCATCTATAACTAGATTGTTTCTATTTTACTTTATGATGCTTGCTACTAGGACAATCCTATTAGGTAATTCACTACTCTCCACGATCGAACAAGATATCGCCACACCACCTGCATCATCGCCATTACCAGAACCGTCTCTTGGATTCAGAAAAGCAGGTATAGCGAGAAGCAGCAGCTCAGGCAGGCCAACAGACGCGGTCCTTGCAGTCAAGACCGCCTTGGCACTGACATTGCCAACTCGCTCACATTCTCCTAGAACAGTCGTCTTAGAGGTGACCAAGCTTGCTGTTTGTATGCCAACTCTTCTTATCATCACCTGCTCTTTGTTTAGGACATAGGTTTAGTACTAACAATGTAGTTCGAGAGATGATACATGTATAAACGGATGCTTGAAAACCAGATTTCATTTGTGCACGGAAGTCATTACTTCGATAGCGCATTACACCGCAGGACGTAGACTCGTTCCCCTTCTTTGCTGAGACCTGGATGATGTATACTTCAATCGAAGTTGGATGATATCATAAATGGGCCAAGAGGACTGGAAGCCCGCAAGTTCTAGAAAATGTGACAAAGTCTGTCCATAAATATTAATGACTGACGCTGACACTGATGTGCCCAATACCCACTTTTTTTATCACACTGTCCATTGCCTTCCAGTCTTGCATGCTTCGGCACCTGGTCTCATCGAGATGCTTTTTCACTGCCCTGTGGACAAATTGCTAGCCCGATAAACATGAGGTATGATCCACATTATCCATCCTGTGATATACCTTCAATTCCTGGAATGTTGCACCATCCCAGCCTAACTTCTCTTCCAAGTTATATCCACCTCTCTCTGGTCTCCCTGCTTCTCCATTTGGCTTGGGTATTTTCATCCCCCCATGCTCGCCATCATTGGACTCGGATTCCAGCAATGATAAACTGGATTCCGATGGCGCCAGCAAGTCCACTGGTCGTGGAGTTCGTCGAAGTTCCCCAGGCCGATTCGACACCACATCAGGGTGGAATGAAACGCTTTTAGGTGGCCCTGCATGAGAGGGGAGTGGTGTGTCAGCATGTTTTACTACTCGGAACGTAGGCGCCGTAACAGGTGGCCTGACAACCAACATCTCCTCCATTGCAGAAACAGGAGGGACTTGAGTTATTGGCTGGTTACACATCTGGCTTTGCGAAGAAAGAAGAGGCATTGGGTATGGGGGATCACAAATGCCATAGAATGGCAGCATAGATGAAGACCAGGTTACGGGCATGTCAGAAATACGAGGATAATGTTCTTCTTTCCCTCGTCGGTTTTTATCCGTGCATCCACCATTCGTGATGCAACATTGTTTCTCTAAAATGGAAATCTAGTACAAGACAATACAAGGGTACCTAATTACAACATAAATTGTCGCCTTCATCGAGTAAGATTTGTACGTGATGATTAGATTTCATAATGATTTCCTGAATTGTACAAAGTACCTACTCGTACACTCATTCCTAACATTGGTACCAATCTGAGACAATGTATCCTATACAGGGATAATAACAAGTCCACTCTAGAAAAGTGATATTTCCAATTCAATTCCCTCCCGGAAGATATACCTTCTGAACTGCACTTGTAATTCTGCAGTGTCCTCAAGCCCATTCATGATCAATCTTATGTTCTGCACATTAGGAAAAGCATGAAGCCAAGAACCACAACGATACTAATGAGGCTCTTAGCATCGATGTTAAGGAATTACAGATCTCGTGAATGGCCTCACCGGTGTTACGCTTTTTCCTCCCTATCCTCGTTCACCTTCTACTTGGGGGACTACTGGCTACCTTCTTCGCTCTCTTTTGGCTCTTCGTACATTGACTCATCTGTCTTACTCTCTTCTTGCCTTGACTCATCCGTTTTACGTTCTTATCTGATCCAACTCAGATACGCCACCTCTTTGATGTTCACATTCCGCAGTCCAACCTGTGTCTCATCTTGATCGTCACATTCCACAGCTTGATCTCTTTTATGATACTTTGACACTGACTCTTCCCTTTCACTTTCTATTTCGAGGAAGTGTCTCTTTCTCCTTTTGTCTCCCCTTGGTCCGTGCGTGCACTTTACTTAGTATAAGTACTTGTTCGTATCACATGTATTCCCCAGTCTTGATCTGCGCAATACTAGCGTACCTTCAAGTCCAATCCTCGCGACTTTAAGTCAGACTCATAGTCCTCGTCTCGCACAAGGAAACCCCTTGTCCGATCCTTCGTTACCCCTCGTCCTCGTCTTGCTCAAGGAAACCCCTTGACCAACACTCGTCCTCCTTTGTTCCTGCCTCTTGAGCTGGTCTCCTCATGAGTATCACTCGAGTCAGTGTAAGCCTTAGGAGTATAGTCCATTGTGTACGCTACATGTAACAACCGGAAAATCATCCATATGTGCAAAGTCTAGCTGGTGGGCAATGATGAGATGCTCGGCATGGGAGATACATCCATCGCAGTCAGGAAGCCACAACTTGTCATCATCGATATTTCCAGTGTTCCGTAATGTGACTTTGAGAGATGACAAGTTACCAAAATACTTGGTACAGCCCAGCACCGTGGAGATAAGTGGCCACGAGGAAGGGAACTTAGAAAGAATCAATCCAAGTGAACTGACTTCACCAGGTTCCTGGAGGTGTCTTGCAAGGACAGCGACATAACTTGGCGGTCACCCCAGATGATATAAATTGGGAAGATTAACTAGGGGATATTGCCCGTGATATGACTGCTTCGGAAGCTGGTGAGTGGAGATGGAGAGCGCTTGGATGGATGGGTGACGATTCAAGAACCCCAACAGTGCTTTGGGTGGGCACTGACAGTCGAGTTCCAGCTTAAACAGACGAGGCAGATCCAGCAGGGGAAGCAATTTACTCCACATACCACTAGTGAGCCTAACATTTTGAAGAGAAAGCCAATGGAGGGGTGAGTGATGAAGCACTGTCATCGAGAAGGGGGCAATCTCAGGGGAAAAGGCGAGGAGGGTATCGGCACTGAACACATCCAAGTGGCTCAGGTGAGTGTGGCCGACAGTCTTCGGGAGTGTGTGCATCATGGAAGGGGGAGTGGCGGAGAAGTGGGATAGCAAGATTTGGCTGCAGCCTGATGCCATCAAGCTCTCCATGACCCGAGCAATCAATGTTCTTGAGAGCGCATCTCCATCGCAGTTTAAGAAAAAGGAGGTATGATTGACAACTCCAGGTGTTCGCAGAAAGATATTCAGCGCACGGAGTTCATAGTCCTGAGTGATCCTGAAGAATATATTTCTTGGTGCAACGTACGAGCTCAGTCGCCTCCATACTAGAAGCGCCCGGTAATGTTGGGAGGCCACTGATAACCATCCGCTGGGCCGCAGTCCTGTGGCAGGAAGGATGAGCTGACCCGAGATTTCCCTGAAAAGAACAGAAACTGTGCTGCATGTCGAGAGGTCATCCACCCCAAGGTAAGCCAGGATGTGCTGAATTAACTCGTTCAGCAGCACAAGAATTGATGTTGGGATCTAAAAACTTGTTGAATACATATGTTCGTAGATAAAAGAAACATTGTGATCTGTACCCTCATGTCAATCGAAAAATTTCGAGTTTGAAAAAG
This sequence comes from Phylloporus rhodoxanthus, assembly GCA_038091195.1. NCBI lineage: Eukaryota > Fungi > Basidiomycota > Agaricomycetes > Boletales > Boletaceae > Phylloporus > Phylloporus rhodoxanthus. The sequence continues at coordinate 14,194 of JBBPNZ010000143.1, read as the reverse complement.
AAAGCTAGAGGACGACAGGCCACACAGAGGATGACTGGCTTTGGAGAGGGGGCGATCGGCACGATAGCGTTTTGACAGGCCAGGGTTATTGACACTGTCATCCTCCCACTTCCGTTTCAACTAGGTGATAGATGCAGACAGATGGGATGAACAGGTGGGTACAACTTCAGAGGATGAGTAATGGGCGCGAATGCGTTTTGACAGACCAGAATCTACGCCGTCGTCGTCCAACTTCCGCTTCAACCAAGGCTGGGAGATAGACACAGACAGACGGGTGGGAATGACTTCACAGGGTGAGTTATTGGTGCGCAGGCATTTCAACAACGAGCAATCAAGTCCGTCATTTTCACAATGCCGCTTGGAGGAGACTTTGAGGGGTGGAAGGGGCAGTTGGTCGCATAGGCGTTGCGATGAACAAATTTCGAGGCTGCCAACTTCTTGCTTTTGCTTAATGGCAACAGAAACTGGAGAGCCGGTAAAAACTTTGACCGGTGGAGTAACTGCATTTGCAAGTATCTAAATATCATTGTTTCTCTGAAATCTTTTGATACTCTTACCTATAGGTTTGTCCTGCAAATGAGGTCCATCCGTGCACTGCACGGAGTAGCACAACAATGCCGTTACATGAGCTCAAGTCTGCTGAGATGCTTCAGATCGCAAAAGGGGTGAGGTACATGTTACTTACTGCGACAAGTCGTGGAAAATAGAAGAGGCAGCTGAGTAGATTTCCCATTGGCGAGGTCAGGATGCGACGAACTGCATAAATACCTCAGCAGAAACATACGCCAAGATCCCCTAACAAAAGAGTCGCTGATGTTAGCCTTTTGTTAGTTTTTGTCTTCGAAGGTTGTCCCTGTTAGACCGATTAGCTTGCGTGATAAATCCATTAAGATACTACTTATTCTTCAAACTTAAGAGGATACATTGAAATGAAGGTGACAGTGTAAATTAGTCTTCTGTTGGTTTTTGTCTTTCAAAGATTTTTGTCCTGTTAGACCAATTAGCTTGCGCGACAAAACTCAAGATACTACTTATTCTTCAAACTTAAGAGGGTACAATGAAGTGGCGTAGACAACAATGACAACAATGACAACAATGTAAAGAAGTACGTATACAATGTATTGTAATTGTCCATTGATTAATCTTTATGAGAGGGTACATTGAAACAATGTAGGCAACGATAGGAATGTGTGGAAAAGAGTAATTGTGGGAAATCTCCAGGTTTATAAAGTGAACCGAGTTGTACCTCATGTGACATACATACCGCGCATCCCCGGACTGAGTTCGATTCACAATAACAATCCAGCTATCGTATTAGGTAAGACTTTTCTTTCTTCATCTGCAACTACCACATGTACCAGTCAATGTAGACCGTAGATGTAGCAATAGACAAGTGGGACCTACGAGTTCTGCCCTTCTGGAATGCAAAACTTCCAGAATATAGCAAGATTAATCTTAACTCACATTCGTTGTCATGTAGACGACGAACACAAAGGTCAACTTGTGCTCATTATCGTCGGTATGAAGTTTACGTTTTCCATTATTATTCTCCCTAACAAAGTTGAAGGTCTGATCGGTATGAAGTTATCATTCTGCGTAATGAAAGTTCAATCCCTTGATACCTTGTCGCAGTTGTCAGGGTACGTCGTCTACATTTCCAATTCTGTCCTACCTAATTGGTGTCGGGGGTAGATCCTGGTATCTTTGTCATCGTTGTCTTTGGGGTTATTGTCCGGGTGTCCTGCCCCTTGTTTTCCATAGTAGTCTACCTAATGTGGGATTCCACTTCCCGTACCGGATGTAGGCCTGGCTCATTTTAAAGACGGTTGTACAGTATAATGGTGCATAATTGTGAACTTTGGGGTGTAAATGATACTAATATACTTTAGGGGCAGTGACACTCGCGAGGCGGACCAAGAGACACAAAGAGAGTGACAAAGGGCTCGATAAATACCTGCAGCCCCCATTTTGCCAACTCACAAGCTACCCCTAGCATCACAATGGCAAACAGGATGGCGATCACTTCTTTAAGGGCTTGGAACACCCATCCTTCTATCTGCATTGGAAGTTAGAAAGGAAGATAAAAATAGAGATATGGTGGGTACCAGGACATGCGGAGTCTGCTCTTTGTTGCCCAGAGGTTCAGTGGTATTATTACAGGGAGCAGAGTTCTGTCAGCACTGGTCAGTGTCAGACAACCTGCAATGTACCTACAACTCACAGGAATGACCATTTCGATGAGACTACTGACCGAAGGCAGAACAGGTAGAGCCAATAAAGCATAAACTTATTGTTGTCAACGCTAGGAACAGGATAACAACGATTCAGGTCAGACGATTTTGGTTCACGTTTTTTGAGTTGAAAAAACATTAATCGCCTCTCATAAGCATTTCGTTGCCAGCCACATCAACTCCATGACGACCTCTCTTTTGCGCTCACCATAGTTTCATTTGTCCTCCTCCGTCCCGTCATGCATCTCCTACATGTTCTACAAATTTAAATCTCAGATGAACGAGTCTCAAATAACTTGCTGGCCGTGATCTCTGTGTTTGACCCGAAAAAAGAAGGTAGTCCACCTTGGGCAGTGTCCATCCAGAATACAAGGATGACTCCAGCTTATACCTAGGTCATACTCTGTCGTGAAGCATATGCCTTTTCAGCGCCCCAGTACTAATGGAGGTGTATCTGTTCCCATTTCTGAAAATTTAGGAGGTATTGAAGTCTCTCACCTTGAAGCGTTTCGCTTTGTGCCATGGAGTGCCGCTACCTGGTCCTGGTCTCGGAATGCGTTCAGTTTGCGTACGTAGTTGTTCTACACCGCTCGAAGAAATTAGACCCCTTGTGAGGCTCCTGCTGATATTTTAGCCTAGAAGACTGAATACTCGTTCCAAATAGATCATTTCTCCAGATGCCGGAGAAACACTGGTGATCCCCACGACACAGGAGATTGCTATACAATCCTCATCGCCCCCGGCAGGTTCCTTCACTACCTCCATCAAACAACCACACTCATTCGTTTGTCTCAACCCAACAAATCGATGCTTGCATTCTCCAGGAGAAACTCCAAACAAACGAGAGGACTTGGACTAGGATAAACTCAGGTATGATCAGCACTTGATGTCCTGGGCCTTTGTTCATCATAAGTCACCTCAGGCGTGCAAAAGATATTTGAGGTTTACAAACCCACTACTACCATACAGTTCAGAGCGTGATTTGGTTTGTACATGTATTATCACGGTTGTCTCCTAAGTTGTACTGCTACGCTGGTCAGCCAATTACTCAGGAGACTCAAGGATGAGGCCTGAGGGTCAACTATATTTTCTCCGTTGTATTTGAGGTCCCTGACTTTGTACCAGCAGAGTTAATCACCACGGAGAGTTGAATATCCGAGGATGTCAGCCTCTTAAGAGCTCACGCAAGAAACCAGCAAAGAATAAGGGAAAACACAACGTGAAATATGTATTCTGTGGTTTGTATAATTGCGACTACTTTCACATCGAGCCCTAGGTTGAGACGTGCCGAATTCTAGGTTTAACAAATGGGGTCAGTACTTCGTATCATTTGAGTATCAAGATATGTTGGGTGGTTACTACGATTGTGTATGCGACAATCAAGGCGACGATATAAAGGTGGAAAAGAATACCCGTGAGAAATCGCTGGGTTGATAAAGTGAACTGAGTTGCAACTCACGTGACATGCCGCGGCGTCACCCGGACTGAGTTCAATTCACAATAACAATCCAACCATCGTATTAGGTAAGACTTTTCCTTCTTCATCCGCAACTACACCATGTACTCCCACTTAGCATTGTAAATTGTAGTAGAGACTTATCAACGTCGCCTTGTGACGGGCCCCAATAAATTTGTGGGACACCTATGAAAATCCTAGATGTAGCAGCAGTAAACGAAAGACTCGTCGTAGCAAGATTGTCGCTTCGTCGCAACGCAGAGGTTAACAAAATCGATGGTGCGCACTTATGTTCAATCTTGGTTACACATGTTGACCGAATCGTTAGCACTTCAGCAACGATTAATATATTTTTGTCGTCGCCACACCCAAAGAAGCTATGGAAGATAGTTGTGATCATCTGTTGCTATGGTGCATACAATCGCTATCATCGGGTGGTATGGATCTTACGTTTCTGATAATTGTCTTGTTCACAAGTTGTTAAATGCCCATGATTATTGTCGTCCTTGTTTCGCGTATGCCTTTACATTTCTGATCAATTTACCTTGAAATGAACTAAAGATATTGTCCCCCCAGGTGTATTTCTTGAAGAGATGAGGCTCCTCCACAGTTCTAATCATGTCACTTTTCTCTGCGATTTTTCGCTCCTCTGGGACAAATGACACTGAAGAAATTCCTTTAGTTCCTGTCAGCACCAGTACCTTCCCTCCCTCCAGTCCCTCTCCCACTGTTTCAGAGGCGGAAATGTGGAGCTCCCCTACTGTCACAGTCATGCCCCCCAACTCCTCTGAGAGGCCCGCTGCTGTTTCCGAGGCGTCTGGCTCTCACCACACAACGCTCATGCCGTGTGTCCTCTCTGACATCACAATCGTTCCCGAGGTAGAGATGTCTGTCTCCCTCACCCCTGCCCCACCCCGTTTTCACCGAGGACTCTGCCGCTGTTTCCGAGATGGCCAGTATCTTCCCGCTTAGCCCCTTCAAGCGTCCTGTTCCTGACGAAGGGATGGCTGCCTCGATGAACAACCTCCACTCTGTGACCGGCAGACTTGAGAACAGTAAGCTTATTTCCGATCTAATCAACACAATCATCATTGACCGCCAGTCATAGCCAGTACCTTATACTTGCCACATTCATTTGACGAAGCGTTTGTGTTCAATTTGGACGTTACAGGTACAGAAGTACCTCCAATATCGTCACCCTGCAGCAAGGTTCGCGTGCAGGAAGTTGATTATTCGCGTTCAATCTGCGAATCTCTCTACGCTCTGAAGCTTCGTTGTCATAGGCAATTATCGGTATGTCCATCTAACCTTGACTGGCATTCTTGCTTACCTGGCGTGTAGCAGCTCAAAACTAAAGAGGAGTCGTTGCAGCAAATGCATTCACTTCAGCGTCAGCATACTTCAATGCTAGGTAGTCTACACGAAGACATAGAAAACTATTGACAACACCAAGACAGTGTGAACATAGAGTTGAAGCAGAAGAATCGTGTCATAGAGCATCAAGCTGAAGCTCTCAAGAAGCTTCAGTCTGACCTTTCTGCCGTCACAGACCGTGTCGAACAGCAAGGTGAGGCGGATATGGACTTGCTCATTGCTCGTCAAGCAGATGTGCTGGAGAAGTTAGAGCAGCGGCTTTGTCTAGCAGAGATGTCCAACGCAGAAAAACAGGTTGAACTTGGCAGGCACCTGAATAGTCTGGCGGAGAGGGACTCGCTCCTCGCTCATCAAATGGAAACGCTAGAGAGGTTGAAGCAAGAACTTATTCTAGAGAAGAAGTCAAGCTCGGAAAAGCAGGATGAACTCGCCAAGCAGTTGAATAAGTTGGCGGTGGGTGTTACCATTTCTAGATCTCAGTTTCTCATAAATCTCCAGGTCCAGAGGGAGTCGGAATTCTTGGCATTGAAGGAGAAAAATGACAGAATCATGAAGCAATTGGAGGTGCTGTTACTTCGACTTGTAAACTCATGAAGTTAATTCGTACAATGTAGGAGCAGATAGCTCAGAATGCGGCACAGTTGACTGTTCCCCCTTCAGTGTCTCAGCGCACTCCAGTAGGCATCCCGATCCTGATCATTCCTTGTCTTGATCATTCCTACGTCTTTAGGACTGCACACCACCCACAAGGGGAACAGATGAATTGGAAGAAATTGCCCGGAAACTACATTCGATGCTTGCGAGGAGCGCTCCATTGCCCACAGCGCCATTGGCCTCAGTACCCACAATGTCGGGGCCGCAGCCTGTGGCTTCGCCAGCATTACGAAGGCGCTCCAAACTATCAAGAAAGGTACAATTACTCAGACTTAAAATCACTTCGGACAAGGAGAGGAACTTGAATCTAGTTTGTATCGCCCATCCTGGCGCATAACGTCTTCTCACCTCTGATAGGAACATGTCCGTCATTTGTTCCAGGTCGTTTTTGATGCCTCAAAGGACGAGGATTTCCTACTTGCACTGTCATCAACTCCGGATCAGTTGCGCTTATTCGCCGAGACGGGTTCCAATGGCCCGGATCCTTTTGACCTTTGGTGGGACTTCAATTGTCCATTATCATCAGAATGGAATCAGGTCGTTCTCCATTTCCTTTTGCGGAGACTAGCTGAATTGCGGAAGGAAGAACAATAGACTACTGCCCAGAAGTCTAATGATTATTAGACAGAAGCCATTTCCCAGAAATTCAATCGCATTCGCTCCTTAGTGTCCAAGTCCAAGCCGCATCTCCTCTATGACAAAGTCATCAAAACTGGAGAGGAGGTATCGGATAGGCTAGTAAAAGCAAAGGAAGCGAGTTTGCAGAAGGCTAGGAGAGACGCACGCAGGATCTCAGTGAGCACATACTCTGATCTACTATCTTGTCCCGACAGAAATGCAGAAATACAAGCGTCGTATGCAAGTCACCAAGAATGTATCTCAGCTGAAGACAGAACGAGGAGAACAAGAGGATGCAGAGGCTTGGACATTCCTACACACAGTTGTTGCCTCACTAGGCACGGAGGGCATGAGTTCTGACGAGAGTGGCAAGGAAGACATGGAGTCCGTCTTTTTGACCAGGACGATGCCATGGCGGAGGGAGGTAAAGAGGGAGCTCAAGATCATTGATGGTTACTGTTTGCCAGGGGCATCGCCCAGGGGTCCCAAGGCAGCCAAACGTCTCAAATCAGCTGTACCCTCATCCCGGACTCCGGTTATTGGCCTAGCCTCGCAGTTCTACAATACGGAATGGCTCGACAAAAACCCTCATACGGCTTCTATCGAGGAGAAATTCAATTGGATGGAAATTCTTACAAAGGCGTAGCAATTTTATTGTGAGTTTTCACTTGCGTAGTCACTTTAACATACTTATTGTCTCGTAGGACATGAATACATTGTACAGTAGTAATGAAATGCATTCTCACTACTCAACATTTGAGTTCCTGCGGACATTTGAGTTCTTGCGCCTCCTTTCCGAGTACCTCTCGCATCCCGACCCTTGAGTCGTCGCCAAAATCGAGTTCCTGCGGAAATCAGGTATGTCTCCTTTCCGAGTATCTCTCGCATCCCGACACTGGAGTTGTCACCAAAATCAAGTCCCACATGGTCAGTTTGCCTCCTTCCTAACCAACTACTGTACATTCGGACTAATGCCCTAGATTTATTCATTCTAGGTACTAGTAGTTGCCTACCCTCTGGTCAATTTCCCTTCCTAAATACCTACACCCGTCTCAAGCTGTGCTCTCTTGACGTATAGAAGACGGTCAAGACTTAAATCATCACCTTTCTTAAATCGTCGCCTTTATCAAGTCCCACCTGGTTAGTGTTCTCCTTTATAAATACCATACATCGCAACTAATGCCCCTCACTGAATCAGGGTCTTGCACGGTAGTTCCACCGCTATGGGTACTCGCCGTTCTCGCTAGCTAAAGTGGTCGTCTAGTACCCCTGGTCAGTTAGTTCCCCTTTCTAAATACTGTACATCGCAACTAACGGCCCTATATGGAATTGGGTTCTAGGTGCTAGCCACCCTTATGAGTACTCAAGCGGCCATCTCCGTAGGCTCTCAGCAGCCACTTTTATAGGTACTCAGTGGGCGGTCTGTGACGACTGCATGCCCACCTATCGTCCCGACACCTTTTGGTAAAATTATAATATTAAATTATAATAATTTGTTTTATAGTGCGGAATATTTAATGTTTTAAGTGTTTGAGAGGTTATTTACATTAGATAGTATGGAGTAGGCATCAAAAAAATAATATTTTATGATATCACAAAAGGTAATCTAATATTGCTACATTTTGAGATAACTGTAAGGTATTGTTTTATATTAACTGATGTGATGTAGAAAAGTTGCATGATGATATTAAATAGTGTATAACATGCTATTCCTGCACGAAACATAATATTTTAAGTACTCTCAAAATATTTCGATTTAATATTAACTATCTCAAATACATTTTCAAACAACTTTATGGTGCCCAAAAAGAGGTTTTAAAATGTATTTGTGTTAGTTAATATTATATCAAAATGTTCCGAGAGAACTTAAAAGATTATATTTTGTGCAGGAATAGAATGTTACACATTATTTAATATTATCATACAGCTTTTCTAATACATTTTAAAATATCTTTTCGAGCCCCATAAAGTTCGAAATCCCGCTGTATGAAGTTCACTTAGCCTGACGGCATATGTTGGCATGGCATCCTTGGGATTTTCAAACTTTATGGGGCCAAAAAAGATATTTCAAAATGTATTAGAAAAGTTATATGATAATATTAAATAATGTGTAACATTCTATTCCTGCATGAAATATAATATTTTAAGTGCTCTCATAATATTTTGATATAATATTAGCTAACACAAATACATTTTAAAACAACTTTATGGCTCCATAAAGTTTGAGAATCCCGGTGTGTAAGCTACACTATATGTTCATCACCTTCTCATACTGACCTGTTGTAATCTTAGATTTCCATTCCCTAGGTACTGCGTGCCCGTATTCTACTACATGAAACGGAGGCTTATTTTCGTTCCTACTAGTAGTACTAGCGCCACACATCCCCTTCCCTCTCTCAGCCCGAGACTCGCTGTCGCTTTGCTGGTCAATGTCTCTAGACAGTCTTGCGTTTTCTCTCCGCACTCGGTACAAGGTGGTTGGGGAAATTGATGACCTCAACAAAGCCGTTGAGCTCGGCCGAGAAGCGCTGTCACTTTGCCCACAATGGCGCCAGGATCGATCGACGTATTTAAACAAGCTTTCATCATATCTCTCTGCTCGATACATGCGGCTTGGAGAGATCGATGACATCACTGAAGCCATTGTTCTCGCCAAAGATGCGTTGTCGCTTTGCCCACTGGACCACCGACATCGGGCAGTGGCGTTGAATACTCTTGCATTTTCTCTCTGTGCTCGATACGACATTTTCTGGGAAATTGAAGACCTTGATGAAGCTATTAAGCTCACAAAGGAAGCATTGTCACTTTGCACACCAGGCCACCTACATCGGAGAATGTATCTGAAAAATCTTGCATCCTATCTCTACACTCGCTACAACCGCCTCGAGGAACTTGATAACCTCAATGAGGCTATTTTCCTCGCGCGAGACGCACTACCATTGATTCCACCAAAGCACCCAGATCGTCCGGAGTCATTGGATGCTCTCGCATCTTATCTCTTCGATCGGTGCGATCGGCTTGGGAGGCTTGATGACCTCGATGAAGCTATTATTCTCGTCCGAGATACACTGTCGCATTGCCCACCAGGGCATCCGGATCGGCCAGTGTCTTTGCATAATCTTGCATTTTCTCTCGGCGCTCGGTTCGAGCGGTTCGGGGAACTTGACGACCTTACCGAAGCCATCGCTCTTGCCAGGGGCGCGTTGTCACTTTGTCGGCAGGGACATTTGGATCGATTGACACTCCTAGGGAATCTTTCATCTTCTCTCCGCACTGGGTACGAGCGGGTCGGTCAAATTGATCACCTCAACGAAGCCATCGTCTTCGCTACAGATGCTTTGTCACTCTGTTCACAAGGGCACCTGGATCGGTTAGCGTTTCTAAACAAGCTTTCATCGTCTCTCCGCGCTCGGTACGAGCAGCTCGGGGAAATTGATGACCTCAATAAAGCCACCGTTCTTGCCAGAGATGCGCTGTCCCTTTGCCCACCAGGGCACCCCAATCGTTCAACATCTTTAGATTATCTTTCATCTTATCTTCACATTCAGTTCAAGCAGCTCTGGAGGATTGTTGACATCGAAGAAGCCATTGATCTCAGCCGAAAAGCTGTGTCACTTCGCCCACCTGGACACCCTGATCGCTCAACATCTTTGAACAACCTTGCAAGTTATCTCTCCTCTCGGAACTCGCAGCTCGGGGGGATTGATGACCTGGGTGAGGCCATTATTCTTGGCCGGGAGGCACTCTCACTTCGCCCACCTGGACACCCTGATCGCTCAAGGTTTGTCCATGATCTTGCGAATGGTCTCTTCTCGCGGTACATGCAGCTTAGGGGAATAGGTGATCTCGGTGCAGCAACCGAGGATGAACATGAACTATTCAGGCTCTATACTGGACTGGAGCATGCATCCAATGCAGCTTCTTCACAAGATTTGTCTGCTGCCAAAGCATGGATCACCATAGCTGAAGAATTCCACCATTCTACGACCCTTCTTGCATATGAAACAGCTCTTCGGCTACTTGTTCAACATCTAGCCGCTCTACCGTCCTTACCCCAACACCTTGGTCTTCTCAAGTCCCTTTCATCATCGCTCGCAGTAGATGCATTCTCAGCTTGTCTTCGCAACCAGTCTCCCACCAAGGCGGTAGAACTTCTTGAACAGGGTCGCACTGTTTTCTGGAGCTAGCTCACTCGTCTCCGTTCTCCACTTGATAACATCATCGAATCGGGACCACAGGGCAGGGTGCTAGCGGATGAATTCACACGTTTGACCTCACTCGTTCACAACACCCTCGATTCACCTGGTCCCAACCAACACGATCGTGTCTGCCGTCTAAACCTGGAGCTGCAAAATGTTATGTCCGAGATTCGCGAGTTGCCCGGTCTCTCTCGATTCCTCCTTCCCTTGTCGTTCTCCGACCTCCAAAGGGCAGCTAGAGATGGACCTGTCATCATCGTGAACGCTAGCAAGTACAGCTGTAATGCACTCGTTGTACTTGCCAACGTGGATCCTGTTCACATTCCAGTCCCCGTTACGAAAGAAAACGTTCGAGATTTGTCATTGCGCCTCCGTAATCTGATGAGGGGTGCAGAGGGGATGGATATGATGGATATGGAGGAAGAATTCAAGTTTTTCTTGCGCGAACTGTGGGACAAGCTCGTTTCCCACATCGTCAAAGTCTTGCAGACAAAATGTCCTCCAAGTTCACGCATCTGGTGGTGCCCTACAGCCGAGTTCTCTCTTTTGCCGCTGCATGCCGCCGCTCCATATAGACAAGGTCAAAAGGGTCTCTCGGATCTCTACATTTCATCCTATACCACCACCCTGACTGCCCTCATTCGTGCCCGACGACCTAGCCCGCTGGGTAATGCGACCGAGAAGAAGCGCTTCATCGCCATCGGTCAAGCGGTACCCAAGGATGCAAGACTCTCTTCTGTGAGCACCGAACTGGACAACATTGGTCAGCTCGTCGACGGCCTCGCAACGTTCACGCGCATCGAAGGAGAGGACTCTTGCATATCCAGGGTCGCGGACGAGCTGGCCAAGAACGAATGGGTTCACTTTGCGTGTCATGGCATTCCGAACCAGACTCGGCCATTCGAATCTGCATTCGCGCTCCACGACGGACCGCTCACGATTCAGCGTATCATCCAGTGCGAACCACAGAATCCCGAGTTTGCATACCTTTCTGCTAGCGATACGACTGTGGGAGACAAGGATACTCCGGACGAGGCGATCCATCCCGCGTCTGCGATGCAATTTGCTGGTTTTCGATCCGTCATCGGGACAATGTGGGCAGTGGATGATTCTGAGACAAACAAGATCACATCCATGTTTTACAAGCTGATGATCGACGAGTCGGGTCGCCTGGATTATACTCGTGCGGCGCGCGCATTGCAGATGACGATGAAGAAGGTGGATATCCCGATGAGTCAGCGTATTCTTTATATACATTTTGGGGCCTAACATTAGATATTTTTCTGTTTTGCTTTGCACCGGTTGTACTTATCTGTTCTGTTGTTCTGTGACTGCTATCTCGCTTGAACGAAACTAACCGAGTTTGCCCACGCTGAGTCCAAGAGTGCTAGTGAGACGGGGCCTCAACGACCGCTGAGCCCTCTGACATCTTGAGTTTGAATCACTGAAAACACTGTATTACAGCACCATTCATATTCACGGGGCACTCTGACTATGTAACAAATCGAAGGTCCTGACAATCAAAAGTCGACACCATACATATTCGTCCACTTCTGAAACAGCAGGTCAACTGGGCAGGCACGTCTTTTTTTGCTTGCCACACGAAAAAAGTAACGGATACTTATCGAGTGCATTGGTGACTAAACTTTGAGGTGGTGGTTCGGGGAAACGCAGCAGGTGTTGTGCACATCACCAGGACAGAAACCGCATGCGGATGGGGACTGAATACTGGCTGTCAAATGTTACCCATTTCGAGCACGCGCCAGTTATGGATACTTGGGTGGCATCACCCGAGAGCGAACTATGTTGCATCCTGCATTCATCCAAGGAGGCATCGCAAAGGTATTGAAGCGCCCATCAAGTCGAGCAAGTAGGAGACCGCCGTACCCTCGATGCCATTGGAACGAGATACGCCTTTGAATGACATTCAACGGGCATTAACCTCGTCGTGGGGCGCCCATCGTCGACGACGGTATCATCCTACAGCCATTATCAGTAAAAGGTATAGACGAAACGCGTCTTTGAACGGCATTCAGCGGTTTGCATCGACATCATTCTGCCGCCATTGCAAAGAAAGAGCGTCGGGCCCACTATAAAAGCCAGCCCTCTCGGTAGCAACACTCGAACCCACCAACATCATATTAACTGACATCATCTACGAGAAGCAGAGTCAGTCAAGCGAGAAGAAAGAGGAGTACAAACCAACCTCGTCTTGAAATCCAACGCATCGAAAGCAACATGAGCATGATACATCAAAAAAAGACAAAACGACACCCGACGACAAAACAATAAACACTTGCCCCTCGATCCTCAATCAATCTCAATCACCTCGTCCGCCATCCGATCGTCCGCCCCGTCCAAAAGGACCAACCCATCCTCCTCCAACCGCCGCTTCTTGCCCGGACTCGTCACATCGCCGACACCGTTCATTTTTATCCGCTTGGGCGTCGGCTGGACCTCGGCGATATCATCTTGGTCGTCAGGCGCAGTCCGCTTCTTGGACACCGCGCGCAGAGGTGGAGTTTTCGGCCGCGGCCGACACGGCGGTTTCGGCAACGACGTTGGCAAGATCAATGCCGGCGCCTCACTCCCATGATTCGGCCTGTGCCATCCATCCGTCACCCGTCAGAGAGAAAAAAAGACGACGCACGGAAGCTCGCATAGACCGACAGCAATCGTGCCCCACTCTCCGTCCTCGTCCACGATCGTCAAAAACTTGCCCCGGGTCACACTGAGACTCTCAAGTGTGCGATCATCGTTGTCGTCCCAGTCTGGATCACTCAACACGCGCTTTTCCTCGTAGACGCTCACCTCGCGCGGGCCAGTACCCCGATTCTCGCCCTCACCGTCACCCAGGATGCCATCTACGAGCTCGCGGAGGGTCACCCGCGATGGGTCACACTGCACCTTGGCGTACGTGTCGCGGCACACACCACATGTCGGATTTGGCGGGCAGAGGTTCACCGTGCTGAGTGGTACAGCTGGCTTGAACTGCACGTGCACGTTCTTGAGCGCGGTATACGACTTGCGCAGGAGGTGCAATGCTTGGAGTACGATCAATCCCGAGATGATCGCGTTCGTCGTCGCGATCGCGGGGATGATATTGCCCGCCATTTCTGTGGGTGGGTGTCAACACATACATGTCGACTATGGAGGTACACACCTTTGACTTCCCAGCGCGTCTTGCGCTCGATGTAATAGGCGGCTGAGCGGAGGTTTGATGCAGCAGTGACGAAATCGAGCGTGTCATCATCGTCCTTGTCAAATGAAATAGTGTCTTCTCCGGCACGCACACGTGAAGCTAATTGATTGGTGCTGAGTAGCTGTCAGATTGAGGCAACGATGATTGAGATGGGAGCACACCTTGAGACGAAGAGCGCGAGGTTATCCTGAAGAGTCAGAGCACGCTGGTCTTTCAACCCGCCATTTCCATTTGAGGAGGGTGTTGACTTTGTAGCGTCCCCATTCACATGTCCATTTGGATTCCCCTTTGACGACGATGGCTTGGATTTCGTGGGATCCTTCACCACAAAGCTACCTTCCATGATGGCATCGAAATCAAGGGGTGTCGGTTTTTCCCTCGAACGCCACATGTCTGCCATAGACAAAAGGTTCCTGATGTCCGCATTAAATACCTATTCACGTCACACGCTCAGTTCCAC
>JBBPNZ010000142.1:0-33941 GCA_038091195.1 Phylloporus rhodoxanthus | reverse complement strand
TGTTGAAGTTGCTCCCTATCGCCTACAAGTCAGGCAAATGAAACCATACTACTCGTTAATGCAGATGCATCTAGAGTTGCCTCAAGTGGCACACTCCCCGCAAATGATAATGCCATTTCGGATTCAGCTCACTAAGTCCAATGCTCCTTATCCCATAAATGGCTTATGCTATTGCAGAGAAACCATAGCTCAGTACTATGAGGCTGCCAGTTGGGCTTTCCCTTCAGCGACTTATGAAGAAACTCATAACTTTACCATTCACGATCAAGGCTGGGAGATCTTTCAATGCAATCTATTTCCTCCATCTTACGCCAATCTTTATTTATATAAATCTAAGGTGCCAAGCTACTTTCCGCTCTAGCAGAACTGGATTGAGATTGAGCATGGAGCTCTTCTGTGGACATGAGGACAAGCTGCTGCAGAAGCTCAAGGGATGACGGTTGAAGAGCTTGCTGCTCTTCATGGTATAGATGTCCAAATGTGGAATTTCCTTTTCAATATGGACATGCGTGATGACTTATGAAGGATGTCCCTGGATATTTACCGGAGATCCAAAGTTATACAGAAGCTGATTAAGGATGCCGTAGGTACTCCCCAGGAAGATGTTGTTTATACATCTCTCACCAGAACTTACTCTAGAAGAAAATGCAGAGCTGTGGAGCAAGGCGAAAATAATCGCTGAGTTAAAAGACATACTTAGTATTTTCGCTTCTACTCCTGTTCATCCTCTTTGGCCTTTAGGATCTTTTCATGACAATGCAGTGTACAATAGCAATTATCCTTCTCCCTTTCATACGTTTCTTGATTACAATGCTTGGAATGGTAACAAGACTTTAGATATCCCGTACCATTCGTGTGGAGATAAAGTATTAGTATATGCGAGAAAGCAGGGAAAACCTGACTTATGTTTAGATAATCCGCATTACTTCTACTCCCTTCATTTTGAAATAATAGAAGAAGATTATCTTAGTGCTTTTACCATTCATTCATCTTTACCTAGGCCAAAGACTAAAGATGACAGAAGAAAATACTGGGACTCAAAACTCCTTGGACCTAATCGGAAAACACACAAGCATCATTCCAAACAACTCTTGGGGATTAACACAGGTTTGACACCATTCAATCTTCTATCTCAAAGTTACCTTGATCTGTTTGCTGAAATCAGATTTGCAGATGCTATCCTATTTCTATAAATGGCTGCTCTCACCACTCCAACTGACTTCAAGACTGACAATACTATTCTTGGACATGTACCTGTTCTTATCAGACCTTCAAACTATTCCATATGGAAGATCCGTGTTCAATCTGTTCTTGAATCTCTTTTCCTTTGGGGAATAGTTGATGGAACTATAACCTATGCTGGTACTACTGCCACCAATCAAGATAAATGGGTAACTATTGACAAACGTATTACTGGCATTCTTGCCAATACGATCAATAACTCCCATGTTCATCACGTTCGCTATACTTATGCTACTGCAGCTAGACCATCACTTAGCAAAGCCCTTTGGAACAAGCTTTTTAGCTTGTTTGGATCTTGTGGCCTAGCTGGCCAGTTCCACTTGTTTCATTAAGCCCAAAGAGTTACGATTAGTCATAAAACAGCTAGTGATGACATTAACCATCTTACTTCTCTTTTCGACCAAATGAATGCTGCTGGACTTAACCTTCCAGATTCCTTTCGTGCAATGTTCCTTTTGGAATGTCTTCCTTTGGACATGTATAGCTTTTGCTCTACTATGGCATTGACCATGGAAGTTGCAAACTTCATGATTAATACAATCACCACAAAGATTTTGGCTGAAATGTCCATGCAGAGTTCTCATCAATCTCTTGCATCCTGCATTGCTAACATAGAGACTACGGAAGAAGTACATAACCCTTCTGCTAATCAGACTAATGTGATCTGAAAAGGACCACCTACTTACAATAAATGGCATCCTCAGGGAGGTTATAATCAAAATTGACCTTCCGGATCTGGAGGCTTTTGCCCTAGATTCCAGAAGAGACCTCCCACTTTCCAAAAGAAAGAGCAGAATCATGCAGGTTTTGCTATGTGCAAGGACAAGAAAGGAAAAGGCAAGGCACCTCAACAAAGCGGTGCTAATATGATTGAAGGAGAACAAGGTTTCATTCATGAAATGATAACTGAAAAGACTGCTGATCTTACCCTTAATGAAGCTACATCAGCATACTACTATGATTCCGTCGATCTGATCGCATGTGATGAGTACATATCTATCAAGGATTATGAGAAGACGATTGAAGGTACAAGTACCAACACTTGGGAAACAGGTATGCAGGATATTGGAATGGGATTTCCCTGTCCAAGTTCTCCCTTTCCTTGCTGCTCCTCTGCAAATATCTGAGAATTTGCTAGAAGCTGTAGAACCTTCTCAGAGAAGAGATGAACTGATCAAGATTGATTGAGAACAAACACCAACTTCTGCTAGAGTTGAGACACAGAGAAAGGAGAAAAATAATAAAAATAATAAAAAGGTTGTCATTTCATTTGGAGGTTTAGTTTCAGAGACAAGTCATTTTTCAAATCATTTGACTGTTTTTCCATCTCCTTCTATTCCTTATACTCAAACCAAAGACTTTTCTTCTTTAAGTCAGCCTTCACTGATATATGGTGCTATTTCGGATGTTCCGGCTACTTATACTTCACATGAAGCAGTTGCACCTTTATGGAATAGTAGATCGTTATCCATACTGGTGGATGATGATAAGGATACCTTCTATGATGAAGAGAGCAATCAATTCCTTTGCTATTATGTTGGTGATCCTTCACCAAAGCCTGATAAGTATGAGTTTGCGAAAACTCATTAGATGATCGATAGTGGTTGCACTGATCATCTTATTCCATTCTTAAATGACTTTGTTCATCTTGGTACAGGCAAACAAATTGCTTCTGTTGCAAATGGAGCAACAGTTGAAATGTATGGTCCTGGAACCGTTTTGTTACAACAGATCAATGGACCATTGCTGGTCACTACCGTTTCTTTAAAAGATATATGGTATGCCCCTAAAGCTGCCAATCACTTACTTTCTATTACAGCATTGACACACCATGGCTTTCACTGCAAGATAACACATACTGGGTCTAGTATTTGGGACAAGAGAGGACATGAGGTGATCCAGGCATCTGCCCTATCCCCCACTAATAGTCTTCATTGGTTTCAGTTGTCCTTGATTACTCCAATGCTTGGGACTATAACCTCTCTTGTGGATAACAAGTCTTATCATTTATGGCATCAATGTTTTGGTCACACTTCTCATAATGCTTTGTGCCATGTGCACACTATGCTTTCTGGTGTTCCTACACTTGCTATTCCTTCTAATCTCCCAACCTGCAAGGGTTGTGCTGTCGGGAAGATGCCAGATCAATCCTTTTTGGGTTCTAAGAAGTGAGCTTCATGCCCACTTGCCCTTGTGCACACTGACCTGATTGGTCCTATGCCTACTGAGCCACGCTCTCGTGCTCGGTATGTTCTTACTTTCATTGACGATCACACTGGGTATGCTCTTGTGTTGTTCTTGCAGATCAAGTCTGACACTCCCCATCACTTTCGTAACATGGTTGCTTGGGCTGAGACCTTTACTGGTCACACCCTTACCTCCATCCATTCAGATCATGGGGGGGAATACATAAGTCATGAGTTTCAATCGTTCCTCACTATCAGAGGAGTAACTCATCAAACTTCTGTCCCTCACATGCCACAACAAAATGAATGTGCAGAGAGATTTAATCGCACCATTATGGAAAAAGCAGAAGCCATGTGCCATCATGCCTGCTTACCCAAAGCATTCTAGCAAGATGCTATGAAGACATCAGTGCATATTTACAATAGAAAACCCATGCGTCGTCATGATTGGAAAACTCCCATTGAAATATTCAAAGGAGATGGCAAAAAACCAGATGCTTCTTACTTCCAAGTCTTTGGATCTCAAGCTTATGTTTTTATTCCTCCAGAACAACAGCCAGACAAACTGTCTCCCAAATCTGAGGAAATGACATTCATTTGATATGAACCTAATACAAAAGGATGGCATTTTTGGTCTAAAGCTAAGCATCGAGTTGTGATTTCTACTAATGCTACTTTTGATGAAAACTATTTTCCACACTGTTCCAAAAGTCAAGAAGATGGACCTGCCCCTATTCCGATTCAGAATGATGATTTATCAGATCATGAATCTGAAATCCTAAGATCTAAGTCACCTAATCAAGAGGTTGAGATATGTATACCTTTACCAAGAGATGAACCTAATGTGTGGTCTCCACCATCATCTCCATCTATTCCATCTAGACCTCTTTCACCATTGTTTTCTGATCATTCATCAGAACTATCTCCTTCCTATCCTTCTCCATCTAAACCTGGTGTGAAAAGAGATCGTCCTGATATAGGTCATCAAGCAACTAAAGATGATCTACATCAACATAAGCAAAAGCTTATCTCAGATTCTCCACTTACATCAATCAATGATGAAGACGAATGGTTAGTTCCTGATCAAACTAAAAAGAATTGGTTTCCACCACAACAGGATACTCAAGAACCATTAGTGTAATTTAGAGCATGACCTTATCATTATCATCCATTATGAGATGAGAGAACTACTTTTCAGAAACCTGTGGAACAACGCAGATCTAATCAGGTTCCTCAACCCAGATATATTCCTGATAATGTTTATGGTCAATGACCACCTGCTCAAATAGAATGAGATATAATTAGAGGACGAAATGCAATACAGGAAGAAGAAACTCCTGATTTAATGGATACATCCACTAATCAGAGACAACCAACTCCAATAAATGAAAGAGATATGGACGACCTGTATAGCAATGCATGGTATCATTCACATTTATCCCAGGCAATTGAATCAGTTGATCATATTGTACCAAAGCAATACTGAGATGTTGCGAAACTTTCTCGAGATGATCAAAAAGATTGGAACAAAGCCATGGAGAATGAAATAATATCCTTATTGGATAGAAAGGTATGGGATCTTGTCAATTTACCAGATGGTCATATACCCATCAAAGGAAGATGGGTATTTGCCATTCATTCTGGAAATTGTGTAAAAGCCAGATTTGTTGCAAAAGGCTTCACACAAATATTTGGAATAGATTACAAAGAAACCTTTTCATCCATTGCATAGTTTGAAACCATTCATCTAATGCTCTCTCTAGCTGCTCTCCATGATTGGGAAATTGAAGCACTAGATGTCAAGACTGCCTTTTTATTTGGCGAGCTAGATGAAGAATCATATATGATTCAACCAGAAGGTTTCATAATAAAGGGCCAGGAACACAAGGTCTGTCAGTTATGAAAAGCCATTTACGGTTTAAAACAAGCTACACTTCAATGGAATAAGCAGTTACACAAGTCACTTGTCGACCTTGGATTCAAGAGATATATTTCCGACTCAGAAGTATATGTAAAGTTTATTGACAAGGACATTATTCTTCTCATCATTTATGTTGATGATACTTTATTCATGGGCAGTAATAGACATCAAGTCCTCGATCACAAAAAGAAGTTCATGAAGAAATGGGAATCCCGTGATTTAGGAAAAGCAAAAGAATATCTTGGTATGCGAATCACAAGAGATCGAAAGAAATGATCTTTAATCCTTGATTAATCCAAATATGCTAACAAAGTTGTTAAGCGCTTTGACCAAGAGAACTGTAAGGAAACAAATGTTTCTTTACTCACAGGATATTCACCACATCCTAAAACTGGAGATGTTAATGCTAAACTTCATAGCAATTATCAATCCGTTATCGGATCCTTGCTCTATATTATGCTTGGAACCAGACCAGATATAGCCTATGCAGTCATCAAAATGTCACAATTTTCTTCCAACCCATCGGAAGAACATTACTGCAATGCAATGCAGATAGTTCATTATCTATCTCATTCACAAAGTCTGAGTATCACATATAGTGCCACTGGAAATCTTTCTGGTCTAATTGCATATTCTGATACAGATTGGGCTGAAGATGTCGAAACATCTTGCTCAACTACTGGTTATGCTATATTCCTAGCAAACAGAATTGTATCCTGGTTATCCCAGAAACAATGAAGAGTAAGGCTTTTATCTACAGAAGCCAAATATTGTGGAATGACTGAATATGCTAAACAAATCCAATGGATTTGTAACCTCTTTGGAGAGATTAAACTTCCTATGACACACATACCTTTATGCATAGATAACCAAGGTGCAATATTTCTTGCATCTAATCCAGCACAAGAAGGATGCACCAAACACATCCAAATTCCACAACATTATATTCACGAAGCTGTTGAAAACAGTGAAGTTGAACTTTTCTATGTTCACACCAATTCACAATTCGCAGACATCTTCACAAAGAACTTAGGAAAAATAAAATTCCTGGAAGGACACAATGCTCTTACACTTACACTGTTCCCAACATGAACAGTGAGAAGGAGCATTGAAAATGTCATGTGATCTTATCTCTTATCTTTAGTCATCACATATGACATTGATCAGTCAGCAGTTTGTCATATTGTTTTGTTATGCTGACTGATGAACACTGCTCATGTTTTGCCATTGAATGATAAGCTTTATTGTTTGTAATACAATAGATAAGCTCCTTTTACGCCATTGGCTAATAGTCTACTATTATTCTCTCTATTTAGATTATGGTACATACATACAAACAATAGCTAGAGAGTATATAAGAGGGAACTCCCTGTAGTGTTCCCCTCTAACAAATTCTACCCACTTTTCATTCTACTGCTAGAGAACCTTTACTAGCAAGACCTTGATTACTGTCAAATGTTCATCACTAAGTGAGTAGTTCCCACTTGGTTTATTTCCTTTGTCCCTTCGCCATTCGGATTCCATTCCGAAAGGTTATGAGCCCTGCCTAGACAAGCAGAGTTCGCCTTTGATATCAGTATGCCTCCCATCATCTCGCGTGATGAACATTGGTGGTTGCTAGACATTATGAAAGTTGTCATGCTACTTGTGCAATTGTATGAGGGGCTTCAGGATGCTCATTGAGTTGAGTTAACTACTGATTTATTCCTCTTTACCTTCAATAATGGATTTTCCATTATCCAACATGAAGTTGAGAAAGTTGTTATTATTTTTGGTTTTGAGGATTTAACTCAGACACACTTACTGACAGTAACATTATCCTCCAATGTGCGACAGCCATCATCATCATTAGTAAGTGGTTCCTCAACCCCAGCACCTGGTCTAGAACCCGTGTTACAACCTACAACACCCTCTCCTCCTTTAGAAGAATGTCAAGGAGAGATTAATCCTCCAAGGTACTGCTTAATTCGTGAGACAGTTCCACAGTGAATTGTTGACAAGCATATCGTCACTCCAGGAGTTCCAGTACAAATCCCTTGTATCATCTGCCAAGACAGTATTGAATGAGGAGAAGTCCACCATCATGGTGAGAGAGAGATATTACGATGAGGAGTTGATGACAGTTTAACTGATCATCAAACTCATCCTTTCAGTATCTTTACTGTCGTTCGCTCCACTCCACCACCATCTTCACCTACCATTTACAGTTTATCTCAAGCAGCTTCTACTGTTGAATATCAACAAGAAAACAATCCTTCTCTCTATGAAAGTCATCTAAATGATGTCCATCTCTCCATCCCTGTCGCAAGTCCCATCCTTGTTCCAACTCCCAGTCCTGTCTTCATTCCTGTCAGACAAAAAGAACCAATTGCCACGTCCTCTTCTGAAACCACCGCATCTTCCACTTCAAGATTTGGTGGAGTTCTGGTTTGACAAACCACCTTCCTCCCAGATCGTCCACCCAATCCCACGCTGAGTGAACATTGTGGAAATGCTTGCATTTGGCACTTAGGCTGGCGTCCCTCATCATTGCGAGGACAAGCATATGGAATGGACCATCATGAGGACAGGCAAGTGGGTTTTGACCTACCCTTGGGATCATGACTGCCTTTGCAAGGCAATCCTCTATTTGAAGGACAAAGAACCATTTTATCTCCATGTCCAAACAGAGAGTATGATCTCTTCTTTAGCACAATATCATAGCACTCCTCTCCTACATCCACTCATGTACCAACTGACTCTTCCAGTTCATGTTGAAGTTGCTCCCTATCGCCTACAAGTCAGGCAAATGAAACCATACTACTCGTTAATGCAGATGCATCTAGAGTTGCCTCAAGTGGCACACTCCCCGCAAATGATAATGCCGTTTCGGATTCAGCTCACTGAGTCCAATGCTCCTTATCCCGTAAATGGCTTATGCTATTGCAGAGAAACCATAGCTCAGTACTATGAGGCTGCCAGTTGGGCTTTCCCTTCAGTGACTTATGAAGAAACTTGTAACTTTACCATTCACGATCAAGGCTGGGAGATCTTTCAATGCAATCTATTTCCTCCATCTTACACCAATCTTTATTTATATAAATCTAAGGTGCCAAGCTACTTTCCACTCTAGCAGAACTGGATTGAGATTGAGCATGGAGCTCTTCTGTGGACACAAGGACAAGCTGCTGCAGAAGTGCAAGGGATGACGGTTGAAGAGCTTGCCGCTCTTCATGGTATAGATGTCCAAATGTGGAATTTCCTTTTCAATATGGACATGCGTGATGACTTATGAAGGATGTCCCTGGATATTTACTGGAGATCCAAAGTTATACAGAAGCTGATTAAGGATGCTGTAGGTACTCCCCAGGAAGATGTTGTTTATACATCTCTCACCAGAACTTACTCTAGAAGAAAACGCAGAGCTGTGGAGCAAGGTGAAAATAATCGCTGAGTTAAAAGACATACTTAGTATTTTTGCTTCTACTCCTGTTCATCCTCTTTGGCCTTTAGGATCTTTTCATGACGATGCAGTGTACAATAGCAATTATCCTTCTCCCTTTCATATGTTTCTTGATTACAATGCTTGGAATGGTAACAAGACTTTAGATATCCCATACCATTCATGTGGAGATAAAGTATTAGTATATGTGAGAAAGCAGGGAAAACCTGACTTACATTTAGATAATCCGCATTACTTCTACTCCCTTCATTTTGAAATAATAGAAGAAGATTATCTTAGTGCTTTTACCATTCATTCATCTTTACCTAGGCCAAAGACTAAAGATGACAGAAGAAAATACTGGGACTCAAAACTCCTTGGACCTAATTGGAAAACATGCAAGCGTCATTCCAAACAACTCTTGGGGATTAACACAGGTTTGACACCATTCAATCTTCTGTCTCAAAGTTACCTTGATCTGTTTGCTGAAATCGGATTTGCAGATGCTATCCTATTTCTATAAATGGCTGCTCTCACCACTCCAACTGACTTCAAGACTGACAATACTATTCTTGGACATGTATCTGTTCTTATCGGACCTTCAAACTATTCCATATGGAAGATCCGTGTTCAATCTATTCTCGAATCTCTTTCCCTTTGGTGAATAGTTGATGGAACTATAACCTATGCTGGTACTACTACCACCAATCAAGACAAATGGGTAACTATTAACAAACGTATTACTGGCATTCTTGTCAATATGATCAATAACTCCCATGTTCATCACGTTCACTATACTTATGCTACTGCAGCTAGACCATCACTTAGCAAAGCCCTTTGGAACAAGCTTTTTAGCTTGTTTGGATCTTGTGGCCTAGCTGGCCAGTTCCACTTGTTTCATCAAGCCCAAAGAGTGATGATTAGTCATAAAACAGCTAGTGATGACATTAACCATCTTACTTCTCTTTTCGACCAAATGAATGCCACTGGACTTAACCTTCCAGATTCTTTTTGTGCAATGTTCCTTTTGGAATGTCTTCCTTCACACATGTATAGCTTTTGCTCTACTATGGCATTGACCATGGAAGTTGCAAACTTCATGGTTAATACAATCACCACAAAGATTTTGGCTGAAATGTCCATGCAGAGTTCTCATCGATCTCTTGCATCCTGCATTGCTAACATAGAGACTATAGAAGAAGTATGTAACCCTTCTGCTAATCGGACTAATGTGATCTGAAAAGGACCACCTACTTACAATAAATGGCGTCCTCAGGGAGGTTATAATCAAAATCAACCTTCCGGATCTGGAGGCTTTTGCCCTAGATTCCAGAAGAGACCTCCCGCTTTCCAAAAGAAAGAGCAGAATCATGCAGGTTTTTCTATGTGCAAGGACAAGAAAGGAAAAGGCAAGGCACCTCAACAAAGCGGTGCTAATATGATCGAAGGAGAACAAGGTTTCATTCATGAAATGATAACTGAAAAGACCGCTGATCTTACCCTTAATGAAGCTACATCAGCATACTACTATGATTCCATCGATCTGATCATGTTACGATTTGTCTTCTTTTTCATCGCCTCATCCTTTTCTTATTCACTTCTCACTTCGACAACTGGTGAAGTGATCGCCATTACTCGTACTCCGCTTTTCTCTTGATCACTGGACCCATTTTTTTCTCCTTAATCTGCTTACCGTGTATGACTCCTTCCTCCTTTAGCCACCCCACTACCATCCTTTCTCACGACGGTTAACTTCGCCCACATTCCATAACATTCTCCAGTGTTCCTTTCCTCTTTTGTCTTGTTCCCTTTCTTGATTTCTTGGTCCATGTGCAGGGTATCTTTTAGTATAAATATCTTGTCCTCTCATGTATGTACTTTAGTCTTGATCTGCGCAATACTAGCGCACTTTCAAGTCCCATCCTTGCAACTCTTAGTTGAGCTCCTCATCCTAGTCTCGTTCCAGGAAACCCCTGAATGACCCTTGTCCCTCATTGTCCTTGTCTTGCTTCAGGAACCCCCTAAGCGACCCTTCATCCTCCTTCGTTCCTCTTGAGTTGGTCTCTTTGTGAGTATCACTCGAGACAACAGGTTTAGGAGTGGAACCCATTGTGTATGCTATGCGTAACAAAAGATCAAGACTGTCCTCAGTCCCACCTTCTACGGTGTAGGACCCACCAGTTACTACCACAAGTCAATCATCCAGATTCAGACTCCGCCCCAACCCCCTCGATGCTGACAGCAACATTGAAATCGACGCCCCAGAAGAACAACCCCCCCATAGGAGCCACCGCTCTCACAGACCACAAATCACCTATCCTAGTATCACTCAGAGAACTGTTATACAGAATCACCCCTCGACGCCCCCGCCAACGACCCCACAGCCTGCCATCACCGCCCCACCACAGCCTGCTACTGCCATGTCCTCCCACGCCTCTGAACTCAAAGCGGCTCTCTCTGCTGACTTCTCTGAAGAACCTACCAATGCCTTCAGATGGATCAAGGCCATGAAGGCCTACTTCGCCCTTAACGGCTCTCTCTATGTAACCAACAATGACAAGATCATAACCACCCTTAACAAGATGTCTAAGGGAAGAGGCGCTTCCTTCACCGAAATGTGGTATGACAAAATGGCCGATACCACCATCACTATGGGCAAAACCTTCAAGGAGTTTGCCAACAACTTTGAATCAACGTTTTATCCTTTTGACACCAAAGCTACCGCCTGTCTTGAGCTGTCGAAACTCATCCAGAAGACCTCTTGCCTCTCGAATGGAACCATCAATGATGGATTCCAACAGTATATCACCAACTTTCAGAACCTCTCGTGCAAGACTAGGATCACTGATGACATCACCCTCATTGATCAATTTTCGCTCGGTTTAGACCAACGAATCACCACCATGATCCTTTCCATGGCCGCCATCCCTACCACCATCGCCAAATGGATCAACCAAGCCAAGGTCTTCCATGCGCAGAAGATGCGCATCCTTGCTCTTCGTGGAGGACATACTCCTCCAACCTTTACTCCCCGCCCCACTAGAGACCCCAATGCCATGGATGTCAATACCATCTCCATTGCAAAACTCACCCCCACTGAACGTGCCAAATGCATTCGCGAAAACCATTGTTTCCGCTGTCGCCTCCCTGGACATTCTGCGCAGAATTGCCGCAAGTTCCCAAGCACCTCTCCTGCCCCTTGCCATCCCCAATTCCAGAACAATCCCTCACGCAACTTCCAGAACATACGTGCCACCGAAACCACCCCCTTCAAGCCAGCAGCCGCTATCTCTACTGCTACCCCTTTGGACATATACATCAACTCCTTAAAGATATCTGGCAAGGGAGAGAAGGAAATCCTCTCTGTTCTCAAGATGTGTTATGAAGAACCAACCGAAGAAACCATCTCTGTCTCCCCTGAACGTATCCAAGCTGTAAAGGATTTTTAAGAAGGGAAGCCGCCTCGACGTCTCCTTCCCTTTACATTGACAATGTACTTGTAGCATGAAATGACAATAGAACCATGCACCTTCCTGTCCAGCTACATGGTATGACAAAAACCATTGACACCAATGCCCTCATTGACTCTGGAGCCACTGGAAACTTCCTTGACCCCCAACTCCTCCCTCTTGGAGATTTCAAATTATCTTGTCTTACCCAACCTCTCATTGCTTACAACGTTGACAGAACTACCAATACGAAAGGATCTATCCTTTGGAAAGCCACCATCAATATCTCTGCCTCTGACTTCACTAACACAGTCTCCTTCTTAATACTTCATCTTCAACACCCCCACATTATACTTGGACTACCCTGGCTCCAGAAATGGAATCCCACCATTGACTGGAGAAATTTCACACTCGACTTCAACTCTCTTCCCCACTTGACTAACACCCTCTCATATGGAACTCTACCCTTCTCAGATCCTGATCTAGACATCACCACCGCGTTCTCTTCTCGATATCCACAAGGGGTCGAGAGATCTCTCCGTGAGTGTCCTCCCCCGAAGGAATCAACCTGGGAACAAATTAACAAGACCACCATCTCCACTGAGATCGCCCAGACTGAAAAGCCTAAGGAAATCCCTATCCCAAACTTCTGTTCTGACTTTGCCAACGTCTTCGCTGAGTTCACCCATGATCAACTTCCCCCACATCGTCCCTTCGATCACACAATCGACCTCAAAGACACCTTCATTCCAAAAATCGCCAAAGTCTACCCACTTAATCCCTCTGAAAAAGAGACCTGTCATACGTTTATCAAGGAACATTTGAAAACTGGTCACATTGTCCCTTCCAAATCCCCTCAAGCCACTCCCTTCTTCTTCATTTCAAAGAAGGATGGAGGTCTTCGTCCCTGTCAAGATTATCGTTACCTCAACAGTCATACCATCCAAAATGTTTACCCCTTGCCTCTCATCTCTGAACTGATCGATGACATGAAAGATGTGAACTTCTTCACTAAGTTCAACATCTGATGGGGGTACAACAACATTCACATCCAAGAAGAAGACCAATGGAAAGCCGCTTTTATCACCCCACTTGGCCTCTTTGAACCAACCGTCATGTTCTTCGGCTTCTACAACGCGCCCGCTACCTTTCAAGCATTCATGAACCATATCTTCGCCAACATGATCCTTGAATAATGGCTCAAGATCTACATGGACAATCTTGGCATCCACACACATGGAACTATTGAACTTCACCATGAACGAACTCGTTATGTCCCCCTTTGTCTCCATGAACATGGGCTATCTTTGAAAATCTCTAAATGCTCCTTTGACACTCCCACTATGGAATATCTCGGCATAATCATTAGACAAGAACTCATCTGAATGTACCCCAAGAAACTCTCCACCATCGCTGATTGGAAACCACCAACATCTGTCAAAGGAATACATTCCTTCCTCGGCTTCACAAACTTCTACCAAAAATTCATCCCCAACTATTCAAACATTGTCGCCCCTCTAACATTCCTCACGTGTAAAAACGAATCCTGGATCTGGTCTCCCTTACAACAAAAATCCTTTGACACCCTCAAACAGATCTTCTGCTCCACCCCCGTCCTTGCCATCCCTGACGTCTCCAAACCATTCCTTGTCATGACCGACGCTTCCCTCCTTGCCTCCAGTGCTGTTTTAATGCAACGCAATCCCAACAATGATCATTGACCAGTTGCTTATTTCTCAAAGACATTTTCCCCAGCTGAACGAAACTACGATATCTATGATTGTGAACTTCTTGCAGTCATCCTTGCTCTCGATGAATGGAAGCAATACCTCTGGGGTACTACTCATCCCGTCACCATCATCACCGACCACAAGAATCTCTCCTATATCAGAGACCCCTGCAAACTTTCCCGTCAACAAGCTCGCTGGTCCCTCTTCCTGCAAGACTTTGATCTTATCTGGCATGTCACCCCTGGTACTCACATGGGCCCCGCTGATGCACTTTCACGTCACGATTTCATTGACACCTCCTCCGACAACATAGACGCTTCCATTCTTCCTGACCCTGTTGTTATCAATGCCCTCAACACCGCCCTTGCTCATCATATCCAATCCTCCACGCCAACCGACCCCTTCGTCATCAAAGCTCTCACCACCCTCGATGAGGGATCCCCTCTCTTCACTCGCGCCTCTCTTTCCAACTGGCACTTTGACAACAGCCACCTCTACTTCAAAGGCCGGATGTACGTTCCCCCTCCTGCTCATTCTGCCTTACTACATTCCATCCACTCATCCCCCCTCTCGGGTCATATGGGAGTTTATTGCACAAGAGTAATTATTGAGTGTGACTTCTGATGGCCGGGTCTCTCTACCTTCATGAAGCACTTTGTGGACGGCTGTGCCATCTGTCAACAGCATAAGGTCAACACGCATCCCACCGTTCCGCTGCTGTCCCCAATCGTTTCCACCATGTCTTTGCTGTTCAAGCAACTCTCCTGTGATCTTATCACCAACCTTTCCCCGTCCAATGGCCATGACTCTATTTTGGTCGTGGTCGACCATGGCCTTATGAAGGGGGTAATTCTCATCCCTTGTTCAAAATCCGTTGATGCCGCAGGAATTGCCTCTCTTTTCTTTGAAAATGTCTTCAAACGCTTCAGCCTCCACGACTCTCTCATCTCTGACAGAGGACCACAATTTGCTTCTGCTTTCACAAGAGAACTCGCTCGTCTCCTCAAATACAACGTCCACCTTTCCACCACTTATCACCCCCAAACCGATGGTCAAACCAAATGAACGAACCAAGAACTAGAGACCTATCTCCACATCTTCTGTGCCAATAATCCCCACGCTTGGGTGCAATCCTTATCAGCTGTGGAATTCCATCATAATTCTGTGCCACACAGCTCCACCAAACATTCCCCTTTCTTGTTACTTTACAGCTATGAACCACGTTCCTATCCCACGCTTGGCAAAACCTTCCTCCCCGCTCTAGAAAATCGACTCTCCAACCTTGATGAAGCTAACAAAGAAGCTCTCGCTGCTCATGAATCTGCCAGAAAGATCATGTTGCTTGTACCACTCGCCGATTCACCCCATGGAAGGTTGGAGATAAGGTTTGGCTTGAAGCTACTCATCTCCGTCTCAATTACCCATCAAGGAAACTCGCACCCAAACGTCACAGCCCTTTTGAGATCATTCGCGTACTATCTCCACTCACTTACGAACTTCGTCTTCCGAAAACCTGGAAAATTCATAACATATTTCACACCTCCCTCCTATCTCCCTTTCACTCCACAGAATCTTACAGCTCCTCCTTCGCTTCTCTGCCACCTGATGTTATAGATAACAAAGAAGAATACGAAGTGGAAGTGATCCTCTCACACAAAGGCCTGACCAACCGATGGAAGTACCTGACCACGTGGAAAGGCTATCCCTCATCCGAAAACACTTGGGAACCTGAATCCAATCTCTGCCACTCCGCTTCAATCCTTCACAGTTATAAATGACTCCACCACGTCTGAGACGGTAAGGTTCCAATTGACGGTCTCTTTGTGAGTATCTCTTGCAACCTTACCCAACAATTTCTACTTGCCATGTCTTTTCTCTCCTCCTCCGTCTCGTCCTCATCCTTGTCTTCTCCCTCTGGATCTCCAACCGGACTACGCTCTTGTCGAGTTTACCCCATCTTTTTACCAGAACCTGCCCAATTTGCTCTGTATTCTGCTATTCTAGACTCCCCTCCGTTGATGTATATTATCAAACAAAATCCCCTCTTCAAACACGACAAGGTTGTACAGGAACTTGTTCGTATTTTTCATAGAACCACCCATACCGCACTCCTCCTTTCCTCCTCCTCCCAACCTGACATAGCTGTATGATTTTCCCTTTCTGAAGTTTCTTGTTTCTCGTTAGCCGCTCTCTGCCATATGAACTTCAGTAGTTACATCTCTGCCCTGCCACTGGACTGTGTTTACCCCACTTTTTGTCGTATCTTTCTTACCTTGTGTTATGCTTTTTCCTTCCCATTCTCTTCTGCTTCCTATTAGGAGGATTACTTGCCGCTTTCTTTGCCCTCTTTTGGTACTTCGTACACTGACTCATCCATTTTACATTCTATCTGATCCAACTCAGATATTACCCTTACCTTGTTGATCATCACTCTTCTTGACACAGCGTAACCTATGCTTCTCTTTTGATCATCACTTCCCACAGTCGTACTTACGATATTGTGATTCTGACCTTTCCCTTTCACTTCCTACTTCAGGGAATCGTCTCCTTCCTTGTTTATCTTCTCTTAGTCCGTGCTCGCATTTTACTTAGTATAAGTACGAGTTCATCGTCACTTGTATCTCCTCAGTCTTGATCTGCACAATAATAGCATATCTTCAAGTCCCATCATCGCGACCTTAGTCAAACTCTTAGTCCTCGTCTTGTTCAAGGAAACCCCTTGATCAATCCTCATCCTAGTCTTGTTCAAGGAAACCCCTTGATCAATCCTCATCCTAGTCTCGTTCCAGGAAACCCCTGAATGACACTTATCACTCATCACCCTCGTCTTGCTTTAGGAAACCCCTAAGTAATCCTTCGTCCTTCTTCGTTCCTCTGGAGTTGGTCTCTTCGTGAGTATCACTCAAGGCAACAGGTTTAGGAGTGGAGCCCATTGTATACGCCACATGTAACAAAAGATCAAGACTAACCTCGGTCCCACCTTCTATGGTGTAGGACCCACCCGCTTCCACCACAAGTCAATCATCCAGATTCGGACTCTACCATAGTGCCCACAACACAGACAGCAACATCGAGATCGACGTCCCTGAAGAACAATCATCCCATAGTAGCCACTGACACCACAGACCACAGACCAGCTACCCTAGTATCACTCATAGGACTGCTATCCAAGTTCACCCCTCGACGCCACCACCAACTACTCCACAGCTTGCCATCACTGCCCCACCACAGCCTACTACTATCATGTCCTCCCACACTTCTGAACTCAAAGCAGCTCTCCCCGCTGACTTCTCTGGAGAACCTACAGACACCTCCAGATGGATCAAGGCCATGAAGGCCTACTTCGCTCTCAATGACACGTTGTACCGAACTAACAATGACACATTGTACCGAACTGACAATGACAAAATCATGACCACCCTTAACAAGATGTCTAAGGGAAGAGGCGCCTCCTTCACCGAAATGTGGTATGACAAGATGGCCAATACTACCGTCACCACCAGAAAGACTTTTAAGGAATTCGCCGACAACTTCGAATCTATGTTCTACCCTTTCGACACCAAAGCCACTGCCCACCTCGAGTTATCTAAACTTATTCAAAAGACCTCCCGCCTCTCGAATGGAACCATCGATGATGGCTTCCAACAGTACATCACGGACTTCCAGAACCTCTCATGCAAGGCTGGCATCACTGACGATGTCACCCTCATTGACCAGTTCTCCCTTGGTCTTGACCAACGAATCACCACCATGATCCTTTTCATGGCAGCCATTCCAACCACCATCTCCAAGTGGATCGACCAAGCCAAGGTCTTCCATGCACAGAAAATGTGCATCCTAGCCCTTCAAGGAGGACGTACTCCTCCGACCTTTACTCCCTGCCCTATTAGAGACCCCAACGCCATGGATGTAGACACCATCTCTGTCGCCAAGTTAACCCCCACTGAGCGCGCCAAATGTTTCAGAGAAAACTTGTGTTTCTGTTGCCACCTCCCTGGCCACAACGCCCAGAACTGCCAAAAGTTCCCTAAGACCCCCACTACCCCCAG
The DNA here is from genome assembly GCA_038091195.1 of Phylloporus rhodoxanthus. Taxonomy (NCBI): domain Eukaryota; kingdom Fungi; phylum Basidiomycota; class Agaricomycetes; order Boletales; family Boletaceae; genus Phylloporus; species Phylloporus rhodoxanthus. Next base: position 15,943 of record JBBPNZ010000142.1, on the reverse strand, counting down.
ACGACCACAGAACATTCACTCCACTGAAACTTGCTCATCCATCACCCCAGCTCCCTGACCCTCATCCTCCATCGCCACCATTGCCAACACCAACCCATTGAACGAATACGTCAATACTTTGAAAACCTCAGGAAAAGGAGAGAAAGAGATTCTCTCAGTTCTCAAGATGTGCTATGAAGAACCGGCTGAAGAAGCAGTCTCTGTTCCCCCTGAACGTATCCAGGCTGTCAAGGATTTTTGAAAAGGGAAGCTGTCTCGACGTCTTCTTCCCTTAGTCTCGATAATGTACTTGTAGCACAAAACGACAATAGAACTATGCGTCTCCCCATTCTGCTACATGGACAAACTACAAACGTCAACACCAATGCCCTCATTGATTCTGGAGCAACCGGAAATTTCCTTGACCCTTGTCTCCTCCCTCTAGGAGACTTCAGACTATCCCGCCTCGCACAACCCCTCATTGCCTATAACATGGATGGAATTACTAATATCAAGGGATCCATCCTATCGAAAGCCATGATCAGAATCTCCACCTCTGACTTCTCTGACACCGTCTCCTTCCTGATACTTCGTCTTCGCCACCCTTATGTTATACTTGGCTTGCCCTGGCTCCAGAAATGGAATCCGACCATCGACTGGAAGAATTTCACTCTTAACTTCGGTTCCCTTCCCCAGTTAACGAACACCCTCGCCTATGGTACCCTGCTCTTTCCTGACCCGGATCTCGACATCGCAACTACTTTCGCTTCTCGATATCCCATTGGGGTTGAGAGGCCTCTTCGTGAGAGCCCTCCCTCAATTGGACCTTTGGGAGAACACATCGCTAAGATTACCATTTCCACAGAAATCGCTCAGACAGAGAAACCCAAGGAAGTCCTTATCCCCGAGTTCTGCTTAGACTTCACTGATGTCTTTGCTGAATCCACTCACGACCAACTTCTTCCACACCGCCCTTTCGACCACACCATCGATCTAAAGGATACTTTTGTCCCTAAAATTGCTAAGGTCTACCCGCTCAACCCTGCTGAGAAAGAGACCTGTCAGGCATTTATCGAAGAACATCTGAAGACCGGTTGCATCATCCCCTCCAAATCCCCACAAGCCGCACCCTTTTTTCGTCCCCAAGAAAGATGGAACCCTCCGCCCCTGTCAGGACTATCGATATCTCAACAGTCACACTATTTGGAACGCCTACCCCCTACCTCTTATCACTGAACTCATTGATGACATGAAAGATGCAAACTTCTTCACTAAGTTCGACATCCGATGGGGGTACAACAACATTCGCATCTGAGAAGAGGACCAATGGAGGCCGCCTTCATCACTCCCCTCAGCCTCTTTGAACTGACTGTTATGTTCTTTGGCTTTTGCAATGCACCTGCCACATTCCAAGCCTTCATGAACCACATTTTTGCAGACATGATACTCAAATGATGGCTCAAGATCTGCATGGACAACCTTGGCATCCACACCCACGGAACCATTGAACTTCATCATGAACATACCTGCCAGGTCCTCCTCCATCTTTGCGAACATGGCCTCTCCCTCAAGATCTCTAAATGCTCCTTTGACACCCCCACCATGGAATACCTCAGTATGATCATAGGCCAAGGACTCATTCACATGGACCCCAAGAAACTCTCTGCTATCGCCGATTGGAAACCGCCCACATCAGTCAAGGGAATATGCTCCTTCCTAGGTTTTGCGAATTTCTACCACAAGTTCATCCCCAATTACTCCAATGTCGTCGCTCCCCTCACTTTCCTCACTTGAAAGAACGAACCCTGGACCTGGTCTCCTCTGCAGCAAAGATCATTCAACCATCTCAAACAGATCTTCTGCTCTGCCCCAGTTCTTGCCATCCCAGACATTTCTAAGCCGTTCTCTATCATGACCGACGCCTCTCTTCTTGCCTCGGGTGCTGTCCTGATGCAACATGATGCTAACCATGACCTTCGTCCTGTCACTTACTTCTCCAAGACGTTCTCCCCTGCCGAACGAAACTATGATATCTATGATTGCAAACTCCTCACGGTCATCCTCGCGCTTGACGAGTGGAAACAATACCTGCGCGGAACCACCCATCCTGTCACTGTCATCACCGACCACAAGAATCTATCATATATCAAAGATCCCTGAAAACTCTCTCGCCGACAGGCTTGCTGGTTCTTATTCTTACTAGATTTCGATCTTCACTGGCAAGTCACCCCAGGCACCCATATGGGCCCTGCGGACGCTCTTTCCCACTGCGATTCTGTCGACACTTCAGCAGACAACGCGGACACCTCTATTGTCCCTGACCCAATTGTCATCAACGCCCTTTACACCGCCCTCGCCAATCATATCCAGCGCTCCTCTTCGTCTGACCCTTTTGTGATCAAAGCCCTCGCCACTCTAGATGAGGGGTCTCCTCTTTTCACTCGCGCCTCGCTGTCCGACTGGCATTTTGACAACGGACATCTCTATTTCAAAGGTCGCATGTACGTTCCACCCCCCACTCGCTCTGCCCTCTTGCACTCTATTCATTCCTCCCCCCTGTCGGGTCACATGGGCATTTATCGCACAAAGGTCATTCTCGAACATGACTTCTGGTGGCCAGGTCTCTCCACCTTCGTCAAGCATTTTGTCGATGGCTGCACCAGCTGCCAACAAAACAAAGTCAATACTCATCCCGTTGTCCCTCCCCTGTCTCCCATTGCCTCTACCACGTCGTTACCATTCAAACAGCTGTCCTGCGACCTCATTACCGACCTTCCCCCATCTAATGGCCATGACTCTATTTTGGTCGTGGTCGACCATGGCCTTACTAAGGGGGTAATTCTCATCCCCTGTTCTAAATCCATTGACGCAGCCGGAATCACTCATCTTTTCTTTGAAAACGTATTCAAACGCTTTGGCCTCCATGACTCTCTCATCTCTGACAGAGGTCCACAATTCGCCTCTGCATTCGCATGAGAACTTGCCTGCATCCTGAAGTACGACGTCCGCCTTTCCACTACCTATCACCCCCAATCCGATGGACAAACTGAGCAGACTAATCAGGAACTAGAAACCTATCTCCGCATCTTTTGCGCCAACAATCCTCACTCTTGGGCGCAATCACTATCTGCTGCGGAATTCCATCACAACTCTGCCCCGCACAGCTCTACGAAACGTTCCCCTTTTTCATTACTTTATGGATATGAATCTCGTTCCTACCCCTCACTCGGCAAAACTTTCCTTCCAGCCCTCGAATATCGACTCACCAACCTCGATGAAGCTCGTAAAGAAGCTCTCGCCACTCATGAGTCTGCACGAAAGATCATGTCCGCATGAACTACTCACCGATTCACACCCTGGAAAGTTGGAGACAAGGTATGGCTCGAAGTGACTCACCTCTGCCTTCGATATCCATCTAAGAAACTCACGCCCAAATGCCACGGCCCCTTTGAAATCACTCAAGTACTATCCCCACTCTCATACAAACTCTGTCTCCCCCCCACCTGGAAGATACACGACATCTTCCATGCCTTCCTCTTATTTCTATTCCGTAGCACTGAATCATATGGACCGTCCTTCCCAACACCGTCTCCTGATGTCATTGATGATGAAGAAGAATACGAAGTAGAGGCTATCCTTTCCCACAAAGGCCCCATCAACCGACGGAAGTACATACCTGACCACATGAAAAGGTTACCTCTCGTCTGAAAACATGTGGGAACCAGAATCCAACCTTCATCACTCCACCTCGATTCTCCGCAATTATAAATGCCTCCACCAACTCTAAGCCACCCCAGTTCTTCAGCCAACCCCAATCCCTTCGATCAACATGTCTATTCCCACTCTTCCCTCCACCACTGCACGCCACCTTCCAGAATACTTCGATGATGACTACCAAGCGATCATCTCCTTCCTCCAGGACCCCACTCTCTCCATGATCATGTTCTGACTTGTCGACTGCGACTCTCTCATCTCCGCCCTTCATAGCGCCTTTCTCCAAAACTCCACCCTCTTCCTCCACCTTCCGGTCATGGAACAAGCCATCAGAGAGCAAGCCTCTCTTCCCCATGTCCCTATGATCCTTCGACATGCCTTAACCACCCAGCGGGCTGCTTTACTATGCGCACTCAAGAAAGCCAAAATCGACGACGTCCTCGTCTGTACCAAACACCATTTCCGTGCCCATCCGCCCTCTCCTGCCCCTCTGCCTGTCCGTCCCCATGTCACCGCCCCCGCTCCTGCCCAGACCGCCCTTAACCCCATTATTCCCCTCCAGGTTCCTCGTCGCATCCCCATTTCCACCAAGCGTTCTACAATCACTGTTCCCTCTCCTGTCCATGTCTCACTGACGTCCTCGACCCTCACCGAATCTGACTCCTGTGAAACCATGACTTACTACACCCCCACTCCCATTCCCACCTTCACTCGTGTCTCCACCAACTGGCAAGGCTGACCAGTCTGTCATACCTCCATTCCCTCTGCATTCCAATCCCCTACCTTAGACAACGAAGATGCTCTCGTAGAGTCCATTGTTCATGGCCCTCTCTCCACACCCCCTCCTGAACAACATCTCTCCCCAAACATGCTCCATGGTATCTCTCCTGGAATGGTACAAAGAGAACTTGCCTCCTGTGACAACCATGCCTGCACCCATTCTCATGTCGCCTCCTCCTCCGAACATCCCACTTGCGCCAATTGTTGGTATCCCATAAATGAGGAACTTGCTGAGGAATTGCGCTTTCAACTGGATCTAGACGATGTCTTCAAGGAACCCTTTGTCATGGCTGACCCACGGGATGCTGAACTCGCCAGCAACACTGTTCACAGTGGGTGGTTGGACAGTGACTGACAATCAAAGCAGAGGAGTAAGCGAAGACCTGGAGGTCTTCGGCATGAACAGGGGGTAATGTTATGCTTTTTCCCCCTCATCCCCCTCCGCTTCCTATTAGGAGGATTACTTGCCGCTTTCTTTGCCCTCTTTTGGTACTTCATACACTAACTCAACCATTTTACATTCTATCTGATCCAACTCGGATATTACCCATACCTCGTTGATTGTCACTCTTCTTGACACAGCGTAACCTGTGCTTCTCTTTTGATCATCACTTCCCACAGTCGTACTTACGATATTGTGATTCTGACCTTTCCCTTTCACTTCCTACTTCAGGGAATCGTCTCCTTCCTTGTTTATCTTCTCTTGGTCCATGCTCGCATCTTACTTAGTATAAGTACAAGTTCGTCGTCACTTGTATCTCCTCAGTCTTGATTTGCGCAATACTAGTGTATCTTCAAGTCCCATCCTTGCGACCTTAGTCAAACTCTCGTCTTGTTCAAGGAAACCCCTGAACAACACTTATCACTCGTTACCCTCGTCTCGCTTCAGGAAACCCCTAAGCGATCCTTCGTCCTCCTTCGTTCCTCTGGAGTTGGTCTCTTCGTGAGTATCACTTGAGGCAACAGGTTTAGGAGTGGAGCCCATTGTGTACACTACGCGTAACACCTTGCCCCAAGAACAACGTGACCACTACCTTTCTTCTACCGATACGCTTACCTCTCGTTCCCCTCCTCATGCTCCTATCCCGATCCCTCCTCCATGTCCCCTTTCTTCTTGTCTTTCTTCTCCTCCATCTGCAGATACCCCCACAGCAGTGGAATCTGATTGGGCCCCCACCGACAGTGATGAGGAAGATTCCATCACCACAGCTATCCCTGTTCCTCATGACCGTCCACAATGGATCACTCTCCCCGATGGCAATCGAATCTTGTCTTCCCCTACACAGGTTCTCCCGTTACCTGACCACTACCACCTCCCTCTCGTGTCATCCTCCACCAGATGCTTTCAATGTCATGCTCTCAGTCACATATGAGAGAACTGCCCCGACTACATCTGCCCACATTGCCATGACTCCACCCCCGGTCACCCTCTGCGTAGTTGCCTATCTATCTACTATGACTTCTGTCATAACTGGGGACATTGTGACCGATACTGCCCCCACCGTAACTGCGGGCTTTGCACTCAACCAGGACACATCCTCAATTTATGTCCATCTGCACACATACCTTGCACCTCTTCTTTGGAGAACAACAACTGACAAACCTCCCTTCCTGGGAATTACCTTTTGGGGACAGCCGGGGTTGACTATTGAGCCAGGGGCTCAACTGTACGAAGGGGGTAATGTTACGATTTGGTCTTCTTTTTCATCGCCTCGTCCTTTTCTTATTCACTTCTCACTTCGACAACTGGCAAAGTGATTGCTGTTACTCATACTCCGCTTTTCTCTTGATCACTGGACCCATTTCTTTCTCCTTAATCCGCTTACCGCGTATGACTCCTTCCTCCTTTAGCCGCCCCACTACCATCCTTTCTCATGACGGTTAACTTCGCCCACATTCCATAACATTCTCCAGTGTTCCTTTCCTCTTTTGTCTTGTTCCCTTTCTTGATTTCTTGGTCCATGTGCAGGGTATCTTTTAGTATAAATATCTTGTCCTCTCGTGTATGTACTTTAGTCTTGATCTGCACAATACTAGCATACTTTCAAGTCCCATCCTTGCAACTCTTAGTCGAGCTCTTCATTCTAGTCTCGTTCCAGGAAACCCCTGAATGACCCTCGTCCCTCGTTGTCCTTGTCTCGCTTCAGGAACCCCCTAAGCGACCCTTCGTCCTTCTTTGTTCCTCTTGAGTTGGTCTCTTTGTGAGTATTACTCGAGGCAACAGGTTTAGGAGTGGAACCCATTGTGTACGCTACGCATAACAGATTGCATGTGATGAGTACATGTCTATCAAGGATTATGAGAAGACAATTGAAGGTACAAGTACCAACACTTGGGAAACAGGTATGCAGGATATTGGAATGGGATTTCCCTGTCCAAGTTCTCCCTTTCCTTGCTGCTCCTCCGCAAATATCTGAGAATTTGCTAGAAGCTGTAGAACCTTCTCAGAGAAGAAATGAACTGATCAAGATTGATTGAGAACAAACACCAACTTCTGCTAGAGTTGAGACACAGAGAAAGGAGAAAAATAATAAAAATAATAAAAAGGTTGTCATTTCACTTGGAGGTTTAGTTTCAGGGACAAGTCATTTTTCAAATCATTTGACTGTTTTTCCATCTCCTTCTATTCCTTATACTCAAACCAAAGACTTTTCTTCTTTGAGTCAGCCTTTGCTAATATATGGTGCTATTCCGGATGTTCTGGCTACTTATACTTCACATGAAGCAGTTGCACCTTTATGGAATAGTAGATCGTTATCCATACTGGTGGATGATGATAAGGATACCTTCTATGATGAAGAGAGCAATCAATTCCTTTGCTATTATGTTGGTGATTCTTCACCAAAGCCTGATAAGTATGAGTTTGCAAAAACTCATTAGATGATCGATAGTGGTTGCACTAATCATCTTATTCCATTCTTAAATGACTTTGTTCATCTTGGTACAGGCAAACAAATCGCTTCTGTTGCGAATGGAGCAACAGTTGAAATGTATGGTCCTGGAACCATTTCGTTACAACAGATCAATGGACCATTGCTGGTTACTACCATTTCTTTAAAAGATGTATGGTATGCCCCTAAAGCTACCAATCACTTACTTTCTATTACAGCATTGACACACCATGGCTTTCGCTGCAAGATAACACATACTGGGTCTAGTATTTGGGACAAGAGAGGACATGAGGTGATCCAGGCGTCTGCCCTATCCCCCACTAATAGTCTTCATTGGTTTCAGTTGTCCTTGATTACTCCAATGCTTGGGACTATAACCTCTCTTTGTTAAGTTTGGTTCGAACTCCTATGCGAACTCTGGAACTCCGGAGTTAGGAGTGGAAGGGATGTTGGCTTCACCTTATGTGGTGCGCCCTTGTCAAGTCTCATGTCCCAAGATTTAGGAACAGAGGATCAAAGGTCAGAGAGGAGAGCCTATGCTCAAGTTTAGAGTTGATACGAGAAGAGGAGTTGAGACTAAGTTAATATTCAAACTGAGGTGCTAAGGTTTGGAGTACAGAGTTTATATATGAAAGTCTGAAGTAATGAGTAAAGTGGAATGACAAGGGATTTCTAAGGAATTGGTAAGACGGAGGTCGAAAGGAAAATAGCCTGGAGCTATGCTTGTCAAGGAGCACAGGTATGGGCGACGTCTGAGCGACGTCTACATATGAATCTAACTAAATGAGTAATAGAGTGCGAGAGAACATAAAGGAACATGGATGAACAAGTCTGGTAACTCCGGGTCACGTTCTGGTAGAGAACGCATCGGAGTTCGTAGGAGAAAGTCTGGAGCATCAGAGTTGAACTTAGCGGATATGACAGTATCCCCCCCATAGGCCTGAACCCCTGAAGGCCTAAGCATATAAACAACGCGGAGTGGAAAATCGAAGTCTGAAATGTTGCTTATTGTTCTGCTGTGTATAAAGTCCATCGAGGTCAGTTTTCACTCCTTAATTCCTAACCACCACCATGTTCACCCCCCTCAGCAATATCACAGGCTGGTCTGAGGAACTGCTCGCTGAGGACGAGAACAATGAAGATGGCGTCAGCACCGCCAAATTCAACGAACACCAGAGGTGAGCGAAGGTGCGGAAGGAGGCAGAGCAGAAGGCGCGCGAGGAGGCAGAGAAAAAGGCGCGAGAGGAAGTCGAGCGGCGCAAGGTCGAGGAGCAACGGAGGGCGGAGGTGGAGCGTTGCAAGGCCGAGGAGGTGGCCAAGAAGCGGGTGAGTAACGCCCGCCATGTGAATCAATGGAGCTGACAGAGATAGGCAGAGGAGGTGCGGGCGCAGCAGCTGGCGCCTGGGCCTTCAAAAGGCAAGAAGAGGGCGTCCGCGGAACCACCAGACTGCCACTGGTGCATCGAGCGGGAGCTCGACTGCATGCTGGCCCCGGGGAAGGCCACGTCATGCATGGAGTGCCGAGAGGTGAAGGTGAAGTGTGTGAGGCCCGGGGAGGAGAAGCTGGAGTGGAAGAGGAAGAGGGCATGAGTGGAGGAGGGCGAGGTGGGGCCTAGTGGCTCCAGGAAGACAGAGGAGAACGGGTCTGCGGAGTGCCGGGGGCTCACTGAGGTCGCCAAGGTCTTGGTGGGGATCCAAGAGGCGCTGGTTACACAGAACAGAATTCTGCGTAACCAGAACACCATGCTGGAGTGGATGTGGGAGCTCCAGACAGCACGGTATTATGGAGAAGACCTGGACTCGGAGGAGTCGGAAGTGGACGAGTCGGAGGTAGAGGAGGTGAGGAGGGACTTGGGGGGTCTGAGTGTGGAGGAAAAGGAAGCGAGAGAGAAGGAGAAGGGAAAGGGGAAGGAGAAGAAAGTGGAGAGTGACGGGGAAGAGGACACGAAGGGGTCGGAAGTGTAGGTAGTTCGCCGCTGCTCGCTCCTCCGTAGGTAGTTTTGGAATTGGAATTGCTTTGCTGTGTGATCAAACGGGGTGAGGGCCGGGCTTGTCCAGATAACGGAGATGGAAGTCATGGACGAGCTCGGACACATGTCCAAGTTCAGTAGCGAGTAACCACGATGTTTCTTCATCAGTGCCTTCATAGCCAGACCATCAGACGAGATATAGGAGTTTGCAATTGCGTCGTTGTCGATCTACTTTTGAGTTGAGGATTTTGGAGATCTCGTACTCAGGTTCACCATTGATTTCAACCAGAGGTGGCGGAGATTGTACATGATTGGGTATTGTGTTTGGAATAGCTGGCTTTAGTTGTGATACATGGAAGACCGGATGTATGGCCTTCATGGAGTCGGGGAGACGGATCGTGAAGAAGTGTGTGCCTGGCTGAGTGATGATTGTGTAAGGCCCAAGATTCTTCTCAGAGAGCTTCTTCGAGGGTCTTATGAGCAGAAATACTTGGCTTTAACGAACACCTGATCTCCGATCTTGATGTCTGGAGCCAGAGTTCGCTTGGCATCCGCGGGTACTTGGTATCGCTTCTGTGCAGCAGCCATTTCTTCATGGAGGAATTCATGGAGGGAGTCTAGATCGACGGAGTACTCGCAAGCTTGAGCAGAGGTAAGGTCTCTTTCAGGATGAACGGAGACGTTGGGGTAATAGCCCTTGTTGGCATAGAATGGGGATACACCAGTGGTAGCGTTCGGAGCGTTGTTGTATGCGAACTCCATGAGGGGTAGGAGTTCAGACCAGTTGTCTTGCTGGTAATTACAATAGATGCGCAAGTATTGCTTCAAAGTCTGGTTCATACGTTCTGTTTGACCGTCTCCTTCTGAATGATAACCGGAGGTGAAGTGGAGGCGGATATTGAGGGCTTTCCCTAGAGACCTAAAGAAATGGGAAACGAACTTGGAGCCTCTGTTGGAGGTAATGTGGGAGGGAACCCCATGCTTGGAAAACACGTGGAGTAAAAACAACTTGGCTAATTCTGGAGATGTGATCGTGTCGTGCATGGGGATGAAAATGCATTGCTTTGAGAGATGATCAACTACCACTAGGATAGCAGTATAACCGGAGGAAGACGGGAGTTGTTCAATGAAATCCATGGAGATGGAGTTCCATGGCTTTTCAGGGATGGGGAGTTGTTTTAGGAGTCCATATGGCTTGTGCCTAGGAACCTTTGTGCGGGCACAGGAGGTGCAAGAGGAGACATACTCTTTGATGAATGTTCAAACTCCTGGCCAAGTGAATTTGTGTCGAACTAGTTCCAAGGTCCTATTTTGTTCGAAATGTCCAGAGAGCAGATGGTCATGCTTGTACCAAAGTATGTGGAGGTGGAGATCATTGGAGTCAGGGACATAGATGCGATTGTCTAGATGAAGGAAGCCTTCATTGTCGACTGACCAACGAGAGTCGGAGGGCTCGGACATGGACATGTGTAGGGAAGCCAAAGGATCAGAGGGGAGTGTGGAGAGAATGTCACTGTGGAGTGTCGTGGCATCGAAAAGTGTGCCGGAACGGAGCACTGGAGCAGCTAAGTAAGTAGCTCGAAGGAACGCAGAGAGCTGCTCATGAGTGAAGACAGGGCGGAAATTATGTGAGTTGATGCAAGCGTAGTCCTTATCCCCCTCTTTGGGATAGACGTCCCATCGTCTAGTGAGGGCATTGGGCTTAGCACCAAGGCATCCAGGGCGGAAACGAACGATCATGTTAAAGTGGGAAAGGAATTCCAACCAGTGGGCCTGCCAGCGAGTCAGGAGCTTAGTAGTCACAAAGTATTCGAGGTTTTTGTGGTCAGTGACGACGTCCACCGGAGTCGCGGAGCCCTCAAGATAATACCGCCAAGTCCTAAAGGACTCATGGATGGCAAGCAGCTCTTTGTCGTGGGTGTCGTAATTGAGCTCCGGGGTGGACAAAGTCTGGGAATAGAAGGCGACAGGCCTGATCTCCTCATCAGGGCAGTGGATGGAGAGAATGCCAGCAACGGCATAGTCAGATGTGTCAGTCTCCACAATGAGCGGAGCATCTGGAACCTAATGGGTAAGGACGGGAGCTGTAGTGAAAGCGGCTTTGAGTTTCTGGAAGGTGAAGTGACAGGAGTTGTCGAAGAACCAAGTAATGCCTTTGCAAGTGAGGCGAATTAAAGGAACAACAATGTCCGAGTAATTATCTATGAAATGCCTGTAGAAATTGGCAAAACCCAAGAAGGACTGGACACTCTTAACTTTCCGAGGCTCGGGCCAGTCCTGAATGGACTGCACCTTCTCTGGAGACATCGCAAGCCCAGAGGGCGAGAGTTGATAACCAAGGTACTCAGTGGAGACAGTGTGGAATTCACACTTCTCAGGTTTGGTGTAAAGGCCATGCTTGCGGAGCTGTCGGAGGACATCTCAGACATGTTCCTTGTGGGAGGCCATGTCCTCAGAGTAGATAAGAATGTCGTCCAGGTAGACGATGACGCAAACATCAAGGAGATCAGCAAAGATAGTGTTGACGAAATGCTGGAACGCGGCCGGAGCGTTCATAAGACCGAAAGGCATGACTAGCCACTCATAGGAACTATAGCGTGTACGGAATGACGTCTTCCATTCATCGCCTTCAGCAATGCAAACCAGATGGTAAGCATGCCGGAGGTCGATCTTGGAGTAGATCTTAGTGTGGCTCGGAGCGTCTAGGAGATTGGAGATGTGAGGGAGTGGGTAGCGGTCTTTCTTTGTGACCTTATTGAGTCCTCGGAAGTCGACGCAAAGACGGAGAGAACCATCCTTCTTGTGGATGAAGAGGACTGGAGCGGCGTGAGTAGAGGAAGAGGGATGAATGAAACCAATTGCAAAATGCTCGTCAAGGAAAGCCTGGAGGGACTCAAGTTCGGAGGGTGAGAGGGAGTAAGTGGTTCCCAGAGGAGGAGAAGCACCCTCTTCCAGATTGATCTTGAGATCATGCTTGCGATGAGGAGCAAGCGTGTCAGCCCTGCTCTTGCTAAAAACATCAGCGAAGTCATGGTACTCCAGAGGTACTCCAGAGAGATCGATTTTTTCAGGAGTTGTAGAAGAGGAACAGAGATTGCTCTCCTGGGAATGGAGTTGCAAGTGGAACTGCACAGAGCCTTCCATGCAACAAGCCAGCGTGAAAGCTAGTATGCTGATCAGGGCAATGTGAGGAGCTTTGCAATTGGAGAAACGCAGTGGACCAGATGGAGGGTCAGCCAATGGAGGAGTTTGCAGAGGCTGCAGAGGTGAGCTCGGAGTTGCTGGCATGGACTGCTCAGGTGAACAGAAAGAGATACTGCTCGCAGCCCAGTTAATCAACGGATTGTAGCGGGTGAGCCAGTTGTGTCCTAGAACAAGGGAGCAGGAGCCATCCAACGGAGTGACATAAAATGTCGACGGAGTGATATCACCGGTTTTGAAACAGATAGGGAGAGTGGTTGCTCGAGTGATTGTGCAATTGGAGGTTCCATCAAAGAGGCGGAGTTGAAGTGGAGGCACAGGATAAGTGGAAAGTTCATGTTTATTAATAAAAGCTGTATCTATAAAACAGTCGGAGGAACCAGAGTCTATGAGAGCAGAGAAAGGCGGAATGGGGTACAAGGCAAGAGAAACTGTAGGCATGAGTGATTTTGGGTCGGAAAGAGCGGATGCATTGAGACGAATCTCCCTGGGTGCATGGTTGGTGTTAACGCAACCATCCTGCCATGTAGAGTTGTGGAGGTTGCAGACTATTTTTTTGCCTCTGAGGTGGAGACTTCTGGTTTGGTTTCCAGAGTTCTGGTAGTCGCAGCGCAACCCTTGGAAGTGTGCGATGTGCTCTTAGGACAGTCCTTGGCCATGTGACCATCTGCTCCACAGAACATGCAGAGCTTGTTGCCGAAGCGGCGTTTTTGTTCGATAGTGGTAAGTTTGCTGTCATTACCTAGCTTTGACGAAAGGTCGGGCTTTGGAGTTGTGGAGGAGTTGGTGGACTTCCCCTTGGACTCTTTTGAATCCTTGGAGTTGCCAACGGAGTTGGAGGCAGAGGACGAGGATGTGGGTATAGAAGGCTTGTTAGAAGATGATTTGGAGGATGGATTGGAGGAAGACTTCACCTGGCGACTAATCTCGGACTTGCGCTTCCAGTAGTGCATGTCGATAGCTTGGGCGAGGGCACGGAGCTCGGAGAGAGTGGGTGGCTTGCCAACACGGGAGATTTCATTTTTGATGCGGTCAGGCAACCCATTGTAGAAATGGTGCCAGAGAGCACCTTCTCCGTAACCTTAGACTAGCGAGGCGATCCTATTAAATTCGATGACATACTTGTTGATGCGCTGGGCATCCTTCATAGACAAGTGGTTGAGCTGGTGTTCTGTGTCTCCAATGAGATTGTGCGGACCAAAATTTGTCCGGAGTTCCTGGACAAACTCCTTGTAGTCATTCATCCAGAGCGGATGGAAGAGGTAGTCCTCATTGTCCAAGAGGTCGGGCTTGAACCATTCGAGCACGATGCCCTTCAGGTAGGACTGCGCGAATGTAACTTTGGCACGGTCTGTAGTGAAAGCCTTTGGGTGATCTTGGAAGTTCAATTCACACTGGACCAAGAAGACCTGGAGTTTGCGGGGGTCAGTCCTGTCAAACTGGTCTGGTTCTCGGACTTTGGTGCACTAACTAGATTTGGAGGTGGAGGGATGGCAAGAGGAACGAGCGAGGCTTTGGATTGCGTTTGTGAGTTGGGCAAGAGTATCTTGCAGAATGTGCTCATCTTCTGAGTCAGGGTGGTCAGGAAACAGGTCTTCCTCCGGGATGCCTGGATCATCCGGGTCATCTCCGGGGTTGCCGGGGCCTTCAGGAGGGCCATCGGCGGGACCTTTGTTGGGAGGGGTGCGGAAAAGGTCATCAGTGGAGTGGTGACTCAGCTGAGGAGTTCTGTCATCGTCGGGAAGCACTTCAATGCGCGCACCCAGAGTTGGAGATCTTAGAGGTGAACGCGACACGAAGGCGGAAGCGCTTTCCACGACTGGACAAGCGGAGAAACTGCGGAAGCGAGTGGATGCAATGGCATCCCGCAGAGGGATGCTAAGAATGGGAATGTGGGAAGTGGATGGAACTGGGGGAGATGTGCCAATTGCACAAGTTTGAGAGCGAGTACGAGTACCCATCTCGAGTGAGATGATTGACAAGTGTGAGTTCGAATATACTGTTAAGTTCGGTTCGAACTCCTATGTGAACTCCGGAACTCCGGAGTTAGGAGCGGAAGGGACATTGGCTTCACCTTATGTGGTGTGCCCTTGTCAAGTCTCGTGTCCCAAGATTTAGGGACGGAGGATCAAAGGTCAGAGAGGAGAGCCTATGCTCAAGTTTAGAGTTGATATGAGAAGAGGAGTTGAGACTAAGTTAATATTCAAACTGAGGTGCTAAGGTTTGGAGTACAGAGTTTATATATAAAAGTCCGAAGTAATGAGTAAAGCAGAATGACGAGGGATTTCTAAGGAATTGGTAAGACGGAGGTCAGAAGGAAAATAGCCCGGAGCTATGCTTGTCAAGGAGCACAGGTATGGGCAACGTCTGAGCGATGTCTGAATGACGTCTACATATGAATCTAACTAAATGAGTAATAGAGTGCGAGAGAACATAAAGGAACATGAATGAACAAGTCCGGTAACTTCGGGTCATGTTCTGATAGAGAACGCATCAGAGTTCATAGGAGAAAGTCTAGAGCATCAGAGTTGAACTTAGCAGATATGACACTCTTGTGGATAACAAGTCTTATCATTTATGGCATCAACGTTTTGGTCACACTTCTCATAATGCTTTGTGCCATGTGCACACTATGCTTTCTGGTGTTCCTACACTTGCTATTCCTTCTGATCTCCCAACCTGCAAGGGTTGTGCTGTCGGGAAGATGCCAGATCAATCCTTTTTGGGTTCTGAGAAGTGAGCTTCATGCCTACTTGCCCTTGTGCACACTGACCTGATTGGTCCTATACCTACTGAGCCATGCTCTCGTGCTCGGTATGTTCTTACTTTCATTGATGATCACACTGGGTATGCTCTTGTGTCATTCTTGCAGGTCAAGTCTGACACTCCCTGTCACTTTCGTGACATGGTTGCTTGGGCTGAGACCTTTACTGGTCACACCCTTACCTCCATCCATTCGGATCATGGGGGGGAATACATAAGTCATGAGTTTCAATCGTTCCTCACTACCAGAGGAGTAACTCATCAAACTTCTGTCCCTCACATGCCACAACAAAATGAACGTGCAGAGAGATTTAATCACACCATTATGGAAAAAGCAGAAGCCATGTGCCATCATGCCTGCTTACCCAAAGCATTCTAGCAAGATGCTATGAAGACATTAGTGCATATTTACAATAGAAAACCCATGTGTCATCATGATTGGAAAACTTCCATTGAAATATTCAAAGGAGATGGCAAAAAACCAGATGCTTCTTACTTCCAAGTCTTTGGATCTTAAGCTTATGTTTTATTCCTCCAGAACAACAGCCAGACAAACTGTCTCCCAAATCTGAGGAAATGACATTCATTTGATATGAACCTAATACAAAAGGATGGCATTTTTGGTCTAAAGCTAAGCATCGAGTT
>JBBPNZ010000141.1:0-34066 GCA_038091195.1 Phylloporus rhodoxanthus | reverse complement strand
TGGCACGCATACTGAGGACCCAGGGAGGAAGGGAGAAAGCTGTCTTCCCCTTGTTGAACAGGGTCAATATTTTGAACATCACTAGATGCCCGACGAGGTGCAGGAACGGATATGACTTGGATGACAGAGCCTGTGACGAAAACTACGGAGAGCGCGGTCGACAACGCATCTTGAAACAATGTATAAAATAAGTCGGTGAATGAATGGCGTCTGTCAACGGCCAGCCGATGGTAGTCGGAGAGTAGAGGAGCTGATGAAGAGCAGACTGAGCAGATCACCCAGCAATGTAAATAGTTGCATAGACTCACCAGCCAGTACCTGTGAGTCAAAGGAAGCGGAAGAAGGCTGCAGTAGCGAAGGAAGAGACGAAGAATAAAACGGCTGCATTTTGTCATGAATCACGCAAGAGGCGTGGAGAATGTCACCAAAATTAAAGTGACACCTCAGAATAGCCATGTCAGGTTCATGGTTACCATCGACAGAGAATACACATACATATCTATTCGATTCAATGACCAACTTCGCCCTACGCGGTGGAAGTCGGATTTACAATCACCAGCCCCTTCTTCGCCATCTATCCCTGTGTGCGTGAGCCTCTTCAACCGCGCGTTTATTGTACACATCGCCGTATCCTTCATCTACGCCTCCATGAACGGTGCTTGGCGTCTCACCGCCGACTAATTCCCGCTTTTTCCGCCGAATGAGGGCGAGTGCGCGTTCGCGCTCCGACGACTCCCGATTCAGTCGTGCGGTGGTTGGATCTAACTGCTTTGGTGGGGGCGCAAGCCCAGCTGGTTGCTGATCAAAATGGCGAGAAGAACGATAACCTCTGGGACGTGAGTTAGTCTGGGGTAGTGATGGTTGCGATGACGAGCGAGCAGCCAATTGATGGGTTATAGATGTGAGCGGATCGTTCCTAGATTTAGAACGCAAATCCCTTTGTCTGCTGACAATGTCAGAAAACATTCATTGGTATCATCGATCGATTACCGTTTCTCCTCTTGATCCTCTGAAATCTGACCACGGTCTCTTGTCCTGTCCGAATACCATGGATTGAGGTCTTTGGCACTTGGTGCAAGTGCGACGCCTTTCTCGGCTTCTGAAGGTGCTGTCTTTTTACTCGCACGAATTGCGGTGACCATTGCTTGCTGCAACACCGCAATTTAGCAAGGAATACGATCAGCACATAACAATGCTCCTCACCTGCTCCAAGTCCTCAAAAAGGTTGATATGTTTCCCAGATCCAATCCCTGTTGCAGCAATGCCTATTACTGAACCACCTGAACCGTCTGCTTCATCTGCCTTGCCCTTGCCCTTCCCACCGATCCCAGCGCGTTCCCGTAGCAGTGTCAGCCGAGCCTCTGCGTCCGCAAGTGCGATCCGGCCCTCTTGTTCTGCTTCTTCATGCGCAGCCTCTGCTTCATCTCTTTTTACACGCTCGATATTGTCCCTTCTGTATGGGTGGTATGATTTATGATGGGCAATGTTCAACTTCCCCATGTTGTGGTTGGCTGAGCAAGAAAGGTACAAACTGTGTAGTTTGCTTAGTCAACAGCCTTTGAATTTAACAATGCCAAACAATCTCGACAACCTCGACTTCGAACAAGCAATATGGATGAAGAAGAAGCGTTTATCCAGAGGCTTTGTGATGCCCATCCTGGCTACGCGTCGTTCATTACGCATCTTATTACTCTGGCATCCACATACCTCCCACCGTTCATATTCGTCGCGGATGTGAACCATCCACGCATCACTGCGTCTGTGATCGACGACATCTTTCTTGGTGCTTCTTCCATCCCGGGTGCCCCGCCGACACTCTACGCACATGTAAATGCTGTGGCATGTTTTACCCCACGCATACTCTATGATACCGTTCTCAACGCACTCGCGGAGTGGAAGCCCTCGTGGGAGAATGGGTGTCAGGTATGGCCTGGAGACGATTCACAGAGATACAACGATAGCATTGATAGCTTCCTACATGGAGTGAGGAGGCTGCATCTTGAGCGCACCACCGATCCCTCGAGAGGAAAAGGAAAAGGAAAGGGCAAGGCGACCGCTTCTACAGACGAACAAGATCCATCGATGGTGATCCTAATCGAGAGGGCCGAGCGGCTTTCTGAGATTCTCCCAGAACTTGTTGTTCCTCTTTCCCGTCTGGCCGAGCTAGTGAGTTAAATTGCGCCCTTACTTGTACAGAGCGAGCTTGCGCGGAGGAAGTGTATTACTGACCAAAGTTGTAGTCACGAACCAACATCTCTGTTATCCTTTTGTCGTCTGTCAGTTGGGAAGACGTTCGACCCCCCCTGGGCGCATCGCCCGACCCGTATTACGTCGACATGGAGCCCATGGCCAAACGAGGTGAGTTTCATAGTCTCTTGATTTCACCTTACCAAATCTCTGCTGCAGATGTCCTCCAAAGACTCGTGTCTGCGTTTCGCAGAACGTCCCTATCTCAATCGTTGTCTGACTCACCTCATGTGACCTATGATCCTGCTTTACAGCCGCTCTACGAACAATACGTGGACACGCTTTATAATACCATATCCATTTACACCAATGATCCTCTCGAACTCCAATACGTCACCGCGGCCAGGTGGCCGGGCTTTGTGAAACCGGTTATCGATCAATATAACGAATTGGTTCTCCAAGCAGAAGAGGAGGGATCAGACCCCCCTGAACTCGAGCCGCCGGGCACGGATGGCCGTTTACGCCTATTCAAGTTTTTCTTGCCGTCGTTCACCGCGGCGTTAGACGCACTATATCCACGCCTCGATAATGCCGCAGACTGGGCTGCAAGCAATGACTTTGATCCTAGCGGAACGTCCGATCGCGACGGTCCCTCGAACAAGAGGAAATCGATAGGTCTCACACTAGACCATTTTCCACGCATGTCCAAATTCATTCTGATCGCTGCGTTTGTGGCGTCGACTAATCCAGCGAAGAGCGACTTACGGATGTTTGGCAGAGGACCAGAAGAACGAAAAAAGAGGCGGAGAAAATCGGGTTCTCCGAAGAAAGGTGGGGGCGCACAAACAGTTGTCAAGGTAGGTTCCTGATCTCTGGGTATTTTGTGTAACCAATCGGCTGTGTCCGTTCATTAGGTATCCCAACGATTGCTTGGTCCTGCGACATTTCCATTGGATCGACTGCTTGCCATCTTGGGCGCATTATTGGAAGAAAATGATTACGAGACGCGACTGCATGACCCTCGATTCGAGCTGCCAGGGGAATACACGGATATGGAAATTGGGCGCATCCATATTTATGCAGCTGTACGGCCCTTTTCTGAGCGTTTCTAGGCGACGACACTAAATTGACGTTGCAGATCGCAGAGCTAACCTTTATGCGGGCGCTGCATCGGACGAGCGCGCCAGACAAGCTAGATGGGCCGCCGATGTTCAAGTGTGGGATATCGTACGATGTTGCATTGGCGCTGGCACGGGATCTCGACGTTCCGCTCCATGACTTGCTGTGGGATGCGGCTTGAGATAGACCATCGAACAATGAGACTGTATAACATTGCAATTAAAATGAGGCAGAGTGAATTCTGGGGTTTGATCGTGAGCTGTAGTATTACTATCTCAGTGGGCACTGGGCTTAGTCTAGCTGTGACCCTATTTTGACAACACCTGCGAACGATCGCCATCGTGACCTGTGGCAAGGTGATGCATACAACTTGTTTCAATATGGCTGAGTGTGCAACCAAGAATCATCCTTGTACACGAGTCCCACAACACCGTCGATGTTGCATCTCACTACGTCCCGGGACCGCCAACGGTTTCTACGTGCGCGGGACGAAGCTTCCCCAAAGCATGGGTACTTTACTTTTCCGTTTTGCTGGGTGGTGATGCGCACACTCACCACTCGGTCGTCCAGTATGTGCTGCGACTTCTGTGTCTCATCCATCTCAGCCCAAGGCCACGTTAGAGCCAGAATCGACTGTCGACACGCGGGACGGTGTGTTTATGGACTGGGTTGACTAGTGCGATTGTTGTTAGATATGCGGGACGAGTACACCAGCGCGAGTAATGCTCGCCAGTCGAAATGTATTCAGGGAGCGATTAAGTAGCGTACTCGAGTGAGGATGCGTTTTATTACAGTTGTGGCACGCCAGTGGCCGAAATCGGGAACGGTAGCAACATCCCTTCGTCCCTTCCTCCTACAAAGCGAGCGAAGAACCATCGAAACGCTCACCTCCCAGCATTACCCACACTATGGAGATTGAAAACCTTCGAGATAAATTTGGACATTTCCGGATTCTCATTATTGGCCGGGCCAACGCAGGCAAGACAACCATTCTCAAGAAAATCTGCGACTCTACAGAAGACCCGGAGATCTACGATGAGCGGGGAAGAAAAGTATGGCCTTCTTTCTTTTTTTGATCTAGCTAAGCACTGACAATTTGTGATCAGGTTGATCGTGCACAAATCCAGGAATCTAGGGAGGTGCGCGCCAGTCGTAACATTAGATCCCATTTCCAGGTTCAGCTGATGTGTCTCAAGCGCGGAATGCATGACATTACAAATGAGATGGTCTTCCGAAGTAACCCGGGCTTTGTCTTTCATGACTCGCCGGGGTTCGAGGCCGGCAGCATAGAAGAATTCGAGCAGATGAAAGACTTTGTTACCGAACGTGCAAAGACCCATCACCTCAAGAAACGCATTCGCGCAATATGGTAAAGCGACATAACACCACCCACGGTTTACTGAGGCCAACTTGTGCTGAACTTTAGGTACTGCATTCCGATGGACCAGTATCACCGTGCTGTGTTGAGAGCAGAGGAAATGTTTTTTGATGAGTGTGACACAGGAAATGGTAAAATACATATGCTTTACCATGCGTTACATCTCAATCTCAATTCAATTGTAGTGCCTGTTGTGATTGCGTTCACCAAGTGTGATGCACTATTGGCTGTGGCTTTTGGGAAACTCAAACCAGATGAGAGAGAGTTGCCTTTGCAAGAGCGGCGCAGGAAGATCAAGGAGCATGCAGTAGAGATGTTAAGGAACAACACTGCATGGGAGAGGTTGAAAGCAAGAAAGTATCCTCCAAAGGACTATGTAGAACTGGAAAGTAAGTACACTCATATTGTCTGTTGTAGCCTGGTTCAATTTCATTTATATAGACATGCACAAATCAGAGAATGGATGCCAGGTCCTCTTGGAGAGAACTGCAGTAGCCTTGAATGAGGAAGTCATGCAGATGTTACTAATTACTACTCAGCATTCCAGCATGTTGCTCTGCATTCACTATTGTATGGAAAGGTGAGTGGTATTTAAACATATAATTTGATGGATAATAATCAAATGTTGACTGATTTATAGAGTGCTACTGCCATTTGTTGCTCATAAACATGATTCTATCTTACCATATAGTGGTGAAGAGCAAAATGAACTGTTTACCAAGTCTGCAACATGGTTTCCACACACACATGTAAGAAGTCCAAAATTCAGTGACATAATATATACTATATATGTTCTGCTTGCAATCATAGGAAGTAAGTGCTTGGATTGACATTAGGGAATCCAGAATAATACTGATCCCTGCCTGTCTCTTCCATTGTGTTACTCTCTCATTTGTAGGGAGTAAGTGGTCTGATTGTCATTGGGGAATTCAGAATGGTGTTGATTCCTGCCTGTCTTTTTCAGTGTGTTGCTCTCTTATTCATAGTTTGTAAGTGGTTTGGTTGTCATTGGGAAATTCAGAATGGTGCTGATCCCTACCTATCTCTACCACTACATATGTCACTCTCTCATTCATAGGGAGTAAGTGGTCTGATTATCATTGGGGAATTCATAATGGTGCTAATCCCTGCCTGTCTCTTCTACTGTGTTGTTCTCTCATTCATAGGGAGTGAGTGGTCTGATTGTCATTTGAAAATTCAGAATAGTGCTAATCCCTGCCTGTCTCTTCCACTGTGTTGTTCTCTCATTCATAGCAAGTAAGTGGTCTGATTGTCATTGGGAAATGCAAAATGGTGCTGATCCCTGCCTATCTCTTCCACTATGTTACTCTCTCATTCATAGCCTGTAAGTGGGGTGATTGTTATTGGGGAATTCAGAATGGTGCTAATTCCTACCTGTCTCTTTTATTATTTTGCTGTCTCATTCATAGCTTGTAAGTGGTCTGATTGTCATTGGGGAATTCAGAATGGTGCTAATCCCTGCCTGTCTCTTCCACTGTATTGCTCTCTCATTCATAGCTTGTAAGTGGCCTGATTGTCATTTGGAAATTCAGAATGGTGTTAATCCCTGCCTGTCTCTTCCACTGTGTTGCTCTCTCATTTATAGTTTGTAAGTGGTCTGATTGTCATTTGGAAATTCAGAATGGTGCTGATTCTCTTCCACTGTGTTACTCTCTCATTTATAGGTTGTAAGTGGTCTGATTGTCATTTGGAAGTTCAGAATGGTGCTGATTCCAACCTGTCTCTTCCACTGTGTTGCTCTCTCATTTATAGGGAGTAAGTGGTCTGATTGTCATTGGGGAATTCAGAATGGTGCTGATTTCTGCCTCTTCTACTGTGTTTCTCTCTCATTCATAGTTGGTAAGTGGTTTGATTGTCATTGTGGAATTCAGAATAGTGCTGACTTCTGCCTATCTCTTCTACTGTATTGCTCTCTTATTCATAGGGAGTAAGTAGTCTGATTGTCATTTGAAAATTCAGAATGTTGCTGATTCCTGCCTATCTCTTCCATTGTGTTACTCTCTCATTCATAGCAAGTAAGTGGTCTGATTGTTATTGGGGAATTCAGAATAGTACTGATCCCTGCCTGTCTCTTCCACTATATTGCTCTCTCATTTATAGCTTGTAAGTGGCTTGATTGTCATTGGAGAATTCAGAATGGTACTGACTCCTGCCTGTCTCCTCTACTGTGTTCCTCTTTCATTCATAGCTGGTAAATGGTTTCATTGTTATTTGGAAATTCAGAATGGTGTTGATCCCTGCCTATCTCTTGCACTATGTTGCTCTTTCATTCATAGCTTGTAAGTAGTCTGATTGTCATTGTGGAATTCAGAATGGTGCTGATTCCTCCCTATCTCTTCTACTGTGTTGCTCTCTCATTCATAGCCTGTAAGTGGTTTGATTATCATTATGGAATTCAGAATAGTACTGACTCCTGCCTATCTCTTCCAATGTATCCCTCTCTTATTCATAGCTTGTAAGTGGTTTGATTGTATTCAGAAATTCAAAATGGTGCTGATCCATGTCTATCTCTTCCACTATGTTGCTCTCTCATTCATAGCTTGTAAGTGGTCTGATTGTCATTAGAGAATTCAAAATAGTGCTAATTCCTACCTGTCTCTTCCACTGTGTTGCTCTCTCATTCATAGCGAGTAAGTGGGGTGATTGTCATTGGGGAATTCAGAATGGTGCTGACTCCCACCTCTCTCTTCTACTGTGTTTCTCTCTCATTCATAGCTTGTAAGTAGTCTAATTGTCATTGGGGAATTCAGAATAGTGCTGATTCCTGCTTATCTCTTCCACTATTTTGCTCTCTCATTCATAGCCTGTTAGTGGTCTGATTGTCATTGGGGAATCAGAATGGTGCTGATCCCTGCCTATCTTTTTCACTATGTTGCTCTCATTCATAGCAAGTAAGTGGCCTGATTGTCATTTGGAATTTCAGAATAGTACTGATTCCTGTCTGTCTCTTCTATTGTGTTGCTCTCTCATTTGTAGTTTGTAAGTGGTTTGGTTGTCATTGGGAAATTAAGAATAGTGCTAATTCCTGCCTGTCTTTTCTACTGTGTTACTCTCTCATTCATAGCTTGTAAGTGGTCTAATTGTTATTAGGGAATTTAGAATAGTGCTGATCCATGGCTATCTCTTCCACTGTGTTGCTCTCTCATTCATAGGGAGTAAGTAGTCTGATTGTCATTGGGGAATTCAGAATAGTGCTAATTCCTGTCTATCTCTTCCACTCTTTTGCTATCTCATTTATAGCCTGTTAGTAGTCTGATTGCTATTGGGGAATTAGAATGGTGCTGATCCATGCCTGTCTCTTTCACCATGTTGCTCTCTCATTCATAGCGAGTAAGTGGTCTGATTATCATTTGGAAATTTAGAATAGTGCTGATTCCTTCCTGTCTCTTCTATTGTGTTACTCTCTCATCTATAGTTTGTAAGTGGTTTGGTTGTCATTGTGGAATTAAGAATGGTACTAATCCCTGCCTGTCCCTTCTACTGTATTGCTCCCTCATTCATAGCTTGTAAGTGGTCTGATTGTCATTGAGGAATTCAGAATGGTGCTGATTCATGCCTGTCTCTTTCATTATGCTGCTCTGTGATTCATAGCTTGTAAGTAGTCTGATTGTCATTGGGAAATTCAGAATGGTGCTGATTCCTGCCTGTCTCTTCCACCCTGTTTCTCTCTCATTTATAGCGAGTAAGTGGTTTGATTGTCATTGGAGAATTCAGAATGGTGCTAATCCCTGCCTATCTCTTCCACTGTATTGCTCTCTCATTATTCATAGCCTGTAAGTGGTTTGATTGTCATTTGGAAATTCAAAATAGTGCTGATCTCTGCCTGTCTCTTCCACTGTGTTTCTCTCTCATTCATAGTTTGTAAGTGGTTTGGTTGTCATTATGGAATTAAGAATGGTGCTAATCTCTATTTGTCACTTCCACTATGTTGTTCTCTCATTCATAGCGAGTAAGTGATCTGATTGTCATTGGGAAATTCAGAATGGTGCTGATTCCTACCTGTCTCTTCCACTGTGTTGCTCTCTCATCATTCATAGTGTTACGATTCGCCCCTATTGTTTTCTTTTTCTGGACTTCTCTTTTCTTTTACATGATTACTCATCATGATTACCTTCCGTCCGTGTCATCGGACTTTCCCATCAATTGTCTCGTAATCGTGCTTACTCCTTCATAGTTCCATGCGATTCCATTGCATTCTTCTTAGTCATTGACGCTTACTATGTCTCCTTCTTCGTTGTTCCATGCGATTCCATCGCATTCTTTGACCTGCCCTGAACTATACTAGCTTAGGTATATAAGACCGCCGTCTTCCTGTACAATTCCCTAAGCTAGGTCTTACCTCTGTACTGCGCGCTTGCCAATACAGACTTCCTTTCTTCCTCCTTGTCCTTGCGAGTCACCTCCCGTACTCTGAACGGGATAGTTCACTGTCTGAGGAAACCCCTGCAGACCCCTTTGCCCTCGTCGTCCTAGGAAGTCCCTATGGACCCTTGTCACACTAGGAACTCCCTACGTGTCCTCGTCCCTTCGTCGACTCAGTCGGACGAACCCTTGACCCTATACTCTAGGGATCCTTGTCGTGCAAGAGAAGCCCTCTTTGCACTCCTTGTCTTCGTCACAAAGGTCACGTGTACGCCCTACCCGGGACTATACGTAACACATAGCCTGTTAGTGGTCTGATTGTTATTGGAGAATTCAGAATGGTGCTAATCCATGCCTGTCTCTTCTATCGTGTTGTTTTATGATTCATAGCTTGTAAGCAGTCTGATTGTCATTGGGAAATTCAGAATGGTGCTGATTCCTGCCTGTCTCTTCTACTATGTTTCTCTCTTGTTCATAGCTTGTAAGTAGTTTGATTTCCATTTGGAAATTCAGAATGGTGCTGATCTCTACCTGTCTCTTTCACTATGCTGCTCTCTTATTCATAGCGAGTAAGTGGTTTGATTATCTTTGGGGAATTCATAATAGTGCTAATCCCTGCCTGACTCTTCCACTGTGTTGCTCTCTCATCATTCATAGACTGTAAGTGGTTTGATTATCATTTGGAAATTCAGAATAGTGCTGATCCCTACCTGTCTCCTCCACTGTGTTTCTTTCTCATTTATAGTTTGTAAGCAGTCTGATCATTATTGGGGAATTCAGAATGGTGCTAATCCCTACCTGTCTCTTCCACTGTGTTGCTCTCCCATTCATAGATTGTAAGTGGTCTGACTGTCATTGGTGAATTCAAAATGGTACTGATCTCTGCCTATCTCTTCTACTATATTACTCTCTCATTCATAGCAAGTAAGTGGTCTGGTTGCCATTGGGGAATTCAGAATACTTCTGATCTTTGCCTGTCTCTTTTACTGTGTTGCTCTCTTATTCATAGCTTGTAAGTGGTCTGATTGTTATTGGGAAATTCAGAATAGTGCTGATCTCTGCCTGTCTCTTCCACTATGTTGCTTTCTTATTCATAGAAAGTAAGTGGTCTGAGCATCATTGGGAAATTCATAATGGTGCTAATCCCTGCCTGTCTCTTCTACTGTGTTGTTCTCTCATTCATAGGGAGTGAGTGGTCTGATTGTCATTTGAAAATTCAGAATAGTGCTAATCCCTGCCTGTCTCTTCCACTATGTTGCTTTCTCATTCATAGCTTGTAAGTGGTCTGATTGTCATTGGGAAATGCAGAATGGTGCTGATCCCTGCCTATCTCTTCCACTGTGTTGCTCTCTCATTCATAGGAAGTAAGTAGTCTGATTGTCATTGGGAAATGTGCTAATCCCTTCCTGTCTCTTCTATTGTGTTGCTCTCTTATTCATAGGGAGTTAGTGGTCTAGTTGTCCTTGGGGAATTCAGAATAGTACTGATCCCTGTCTGTCTCTTGCTGTCTCATTCATAGGAAGTAAGTGGTCTAATTATCATTTGGGAATTCAAAATGGTGCTAATCCCTGCCTGTCTCTTCCATTCTGCTGCTCTCTTATTCATAGCCTGTAAGTGGTCTGATTATTATTGGGGAATTCAGAATGATGCTGATCCCTACCTGTCTCTTCCACTGTGTTGCTCTCTCATCATCCATAGCCTGTAAGTGGTCTGATTGTCATTGGGAAATTTAGAATGGTACTGATCCCTACCTACTGTATCTGTTCCACTGTGTTGCTCTTTGATTGTCTTTTTAAATGGTACTGATTTTATTTTTGTAGGAGGTAAGTAAATTTATTTTTATACTGAAATGGCATTATTCAATGCTTATAATATTTAGCTGGTGTGTCTTATTCACCATGTATTTTTCTGATTTTTAACTTGGTGTTTCAGGATGTAAGTGCTATATTAATCCTTGATTAAAGATATTTTTTGAACTCTTCCTCATTTCTACTGATGAAGGAGGTAAGAAATAAGTTTTATTTTTCACATTATTGTTACTTTCACTCATATATTTTCATGTTGTAGAATGTATGTTATCTGATTGTTCTGTGTTTATGACCAGTTGAAACAGATTTATATAGGTGGTTGGTTCTTCAGAGGTATTTCATTGTTATGCTTTAGTTATCTTCATAATTCATTCCATAAAATGGTTAGATGTCTGAGAGCACATCCACAAGCATGCCATCCAGTTCAAGATCAAGAGTATGTTTGTTGATTTTATCTATGTATGTATATGGATTCTCTAACACCACATAGTATCACCCTTTTGGTGTTAGTGCATGGAAGCAAGCTCTCAAAGCTGGCATTGGTAGGTTTCAAACAATATTCATTTCTTATAATAATAATTACCATTTGTAGGTTGTGCTCTGATTTTGGAACACTCCTTCTTTCTACACCAGCAGAAGGTTCAGAATCCACTTGCAACAGCAGCTGAACAGTACACATCATCTGGAGTATCTGATAAAGTTGCCAAAGCACTCACTAAATTTTACCCCCAATACAAGCCACAGGAGGAGAAGGAGATGCTTCAACTCATTATGAATCTGATTTCTGAACATATCATCTGTAAGTTATAGAATGCTTGATTGTGGTTATTTATTGAGAAATTTGGTAGCCAAACATGTCAGCAAATGAAGGACCTGTAAATGTGATCATTAGGATTCAGAGTATGCCTATAGGATAACAAATTTGCATTGTCATGTGTACTGTGGTGGAAGCCAAGCAGAAAGAAATGTGACATCTGTTCTATTGATGTATTGCTGGTGTGCCATTGAATTTTCAAGTTAAAGCCTTTTACTTCCTTGGTGCATTGGCACTCCCCTAGCCCACCCTGTCATATTGAATATGTGGAATCATAAAAGGGACATCCATCATTAAAAGATAAGACACATAAAGGTATACACAATGTGGTAGAGCTTGAAAAAGGTCCAACACCATGAAATTCTAAAGGTACACTGGTACAAATAGGTCAACAATGCCAGCAACATGATGAGCCCTGAGCAAAGGATACAGCAGTGAAAAATGTGCAGTGAAAAGAAAAATATGACTATGAGGTTACACGAGGCCCAACACGACTGTTGCTTTCAAGCTGAGCTCCTTTGGCACAGGTCCGTCCACACCTACCTCGCCCATCTCTTCCGGCCACAGGAAGCTCGATTTCCATCCCCAACCCTGGCTGATAGAGAACACGTCAGGTATGCTGGTGAATCGCGTAATGGACGACCCGGTAGTACTGCTGCACGAGATGGAAAAGTATACCGAGACGGACGGACGTGGGGGAGCTGTCACCGGGATGGTGTTCCCGTTTGATCGGTAAGTCGTCGGAAAACTCGACGAGGTCGACGGGGGGGAGTTGGGGTCCTACTCCGGATAGGCTGCATCGAGGGGGAGTGACGAAGGGCAGGAGACGAGGCAGAGGTAAGTATCTGTTGGGGAAGTGAGGGCACCCGGTTGTGGTTGCGCTCGCCTCGAGTTTGAACCGGCGCGGAAGGTGCAAGGATGGGATCGATGCTTGACTGCCGATGGGGATAAATGCCCAGTTGAATCCCTTTCTTCCACATGACTTGAACATATACATTGAACAGGCTCCCTGCATACCAGATCGTATGTGAATGCAACCGAGACTTTTCTTTGAGCGAATCAATGTCCCGAAACTCGACTGCAAAACGACAGGGGGCATATGGCGACCAGCGAGCCTTTCCCGTCGCATCACTTGCAATACATTCGACAGTGGTCTTTCGTTCTGCTTTGAGACCAAAAAAGTTTGTCTCGGAAGTTGTGGCGCACGACGAAGATTTACTATCCACCAGAACCGATGGGTCGAACAACTGTTCCATGGATGCGCCTTCGATACCATTACCTTCGCCGATGGTTGATGATGAATCCTGAGCCACTGGGTAATAAACCTTGTCTTTCTCGTTTATGGTGGACTGTTGCTCGGGTGGATCATGGGCAGAAAGTTGCACAAGAATTTCTGCAGTGGTACTACAGAACCCCAGCTCTCTATCGCGTGGTGGTGACGGGCTGGATGGAGAGGAACTTCTACTGAACCTTGCGGTGATGTGAGAACGTAGTAACGATTGTGTCCAATGAGCCTCTTGCAAAAGGAAAATAGGTACAAATGGCCGACCTGTTGTAGGAGAAATGTCCTGCGAGATTGCAATGATATCATTGACAGGCTGAGAAACATATCAACAAAGTGTGGAGAGACAAAGGAAGCAACGCGTTACCATATTCGCATAATAGATGCCATCGCGAAACATGATCTTTCAATCCTTTTCTTCGTCGCCGTCAATTCCCTGTCTCCGTTGCAATTCAATGACGGTACGTGCCAACTCGTATCGTTCACACTCTCCCTTGACGAACAAGGTATCAGAAGAGATGAGTTCTCGTATCCAGGCGGAAGATAGGCCGCCTCTCGCCCATATCAGGGGGATAGGATGAGGTGTGGCAGGGGAGGACTCGTCTGTGGATGGTCGTGCTGGGAGTGTTTCTGCACGACGGCGGGAGGTTAGAGGGGTTGGGAGTGGGACAAGGGACAGGGGCAGGTCCCTCGCACGGGAAGCCTTTTCCTCGTGCAGGAGCATGTCTGGGCCCCAACTTGCGAGCCAACACGCGGCAGCCTCGCCAATCCTGTCTGACACGGCACTGTAATTGAAGCAAGGGGAAGGTCTGGAACGGTCTGGAGGTTCAGATTCCGAATCGGATTCTGCAGGGTCCTTATGTACGTCAAGGTCATGTAGTTTGTCTGCCAAGACATCGTGGGAGTCCGAGGGTGAAGGGGACGCCGAAGGATTGAGGATTTCCGCGATATGTTCCAAGCCTACAGCAGTGGTGGGATCATTCTGAACGAGAATTGACAGTAGAACCTGTTGCAAATTAGGGGTACTGAGTGACTGTGTGTGGACCAACAGTGCTGAGGATGTAAGTGAGTACTTGGGAGGCAAGGGATGGGATGGAAAGATAGACAGAGGTTGCGAGAAAAGAGGGAAGGAAGGAAGGGGTTGCAGGATGGTGTGTCCGAGGGACATCTGATGGAGAGGCTAGTCCGAGAAAGGATGGCGTAAGCGGTTGGAAAGCGGTTGGGATGAGCGCCGCAGAGGCGTCATGCACACTCGAATGCTATCAATAGTAGTGAGTGAGCTGATAGGAAAGATGGATGGAAAACATACCCGGGCGTGTTATGTTGCGGTCATCGAAGACGATGTCGACGTGTTGGAAGCCAGAAGAGGAGGAAGATTTGATAAAGCCCGCAGTGAAGAGCGAGCTGAAGAAGCCCTGAGGGGTGTCAGAGAGGGCGACGAGGAGGGGGAGAGCGACGTACGGATTGGGCGAGGACGATTTTGTGTAGTTTGTAGCGAGCAGACCAAGTGCCAGATACGTTGAGGACGACTTCTGGCGTGCGGGCGTGGAGGAGATGTGCTGGCGGAAACTTGTCGGAGACAGAGACAACTGCGATGACGACCAGGACATCGCGTTTTTCTGTTCTCTCTGCGTCCTCTGAACATCTCTCGCCAACGTCCACGTCGTCGCCGAGATTTTCGCTCTCATCCGCACCATCGGTCACCCTCGCAGCACACGAACCCGCCAGTCGTCTGAATATTATACAGTATCTATGATCGCAGCCTCAACAAGACGCGTACAACAGAGATATCAGCTTCTGCGTTCGCTTTTCTCTTCTCAGAGATGGTACAGTACACCCAGAAACGCGTCAGCGTCATAAGCGACCTCGAATGCAGGTACGCATGTCGCTCATCTCCCGTTCTTTCCCCTGGACCACCCACACTCAATACACTCGGATACCGCGTCGGACTGCGCGTGCTCGAACTCATGGTCTGGTGAGCAGAGTCCTCGTCAAAGAACCCCAAACGCGAAATACGCTTTCTCCCTGCTCTCATGTCCATTCACACCCAAGTATCGCGTGCTGTCTTTGCAGACCCGCAGACGCGATCGAAAAGAGCGTAGAAAACGAAGACGAATGCAAGCATTCTCACTTCGTCCCTTTTCATTTCTCATTTCCCGCCTAGACATGATCATCGACAATGACCCAGGGGAATACACGGATGTGGAAATTAGGCGCTGCCATGTCTATGCAGCTGTACGGCCCTTTTCTGAGCGTTTCCAGGTGACGACCACTAAATTGGCGTTGCAGATTGCAGAGCTGACCTTTATGCGGGCGCTGCATCGGACGAGCGCGCCAAACAAGCTGGATGGACTGCCGATGTTCAAGTGTGGGATATCGTGCGATGTTGCATTGGCGCTGGCACGGGATCTAGACGTTCCGCTTGATTTGCTGTGGGATGCGGCTTGAGATAGACCATCGAACAATGAGACTGTATAAACATTGCAATTAAAAATGAGGCATGACGAATTCTGGGCTGTTTGGTCGTGAGCTGTAGTATTACCATCTCACCTTGAGTGGGTGGGCTTGGCCTAGCTGTGACCCTTCCATTGCGAATTTTGACAACAATTGTGAACGATCTCCGTTGTGGCAAGGCGATGCATATGGCCCACAGGCGAGGGGTGGGCGAGAGAGTGGGAAGCGGCACCAGCAGCATAGACGATATCAGCATTGATCAGTGGGGCCAAGAGATGAAGGGGCACAGGGAGGTGGGCGGGAGAACAGGAGGCGATTTGAGCAATGTGGACATTGTCAGCATTGATCGGGACCGGCGGGCGTTGACAAAGGTGGCGGGCGCAGGCAAGCCGGGGTGGCAGTAGCAGCATGGCAGGGGCGGAACGATGTTGGGAGCCAACTAATTAGATACATGTCTCAAGATCAACACCAGTAATAGTACAACAAAACGCGAGACCGTTCACAACCGCTAAAACGCGCCTTGCGAAAACCCGAGTATCTGAATGCGCTCCTCTCGAATAGCGTACAAGATGACAAACGGGTGTCCGTCAGCTTCTTTCTTGGCAACCGCATCGCGGAGTTGGACAGCGTACGCCGTTTGTAGCGGTGGCATGGCCGCCACGATCGTCTTCCATACATCCTCGTCGTGGATCCAACTTGGGCTCCTGATAAGCGTGTCGAAGACCGCGCTCGGCACATCGATCGCGAGCATCGGTATACCGTTGGTAATCGCAGTCTTGAGGTGCGCGCCGCGCTCGTACGCTATCGAAATGAATCAAGCTAAGTCCGATACCCACAACCATGCGTACCTCTGTCAAGCAAGATCTGCTTTACCTGCTTTCGTTGCTTCTTCGTGTCGACGGGAAGCACCAATTGAACATCACCGTAACCCGAGGTATCTTTAGCCCCGGAACTCGTTGGAATACTGGTGGGATACCCAGTTGTTCCCGAGGTGGACGAATCGATACGCTTCTGTTCAGCAATTTGTTGATGTAACCAACTCACTAGATCCTGTCGAGAGACTGTATGTCTACATTCAGTACGGGCACAAGACCTTTATTCAGAAACCTCTCACCTTCATGCTCGGTCCCTCTGAGAATGCTCTTAATCTTGAAAGCCGCTTGCTCACGCCGAAGTGTGCGCGATCTCGGATACAGCAAAAATCTAGATACAATCTTCAAGTCATCGACAATGATTAGCAGCACACCGACTTACAAAATCCCTTCGCGCACGCATTCAAAGTGAGTTTCGATCTCTGCTTCTCCTAGTGTCGCCTCGTACATGATATCAGCACTGATGTTGTTCTGCCAGAGCAGCGCCGCAACCTCCAGCCTGTCCTGAAGGTACCCAGGCTGATACGACATGATATATACGTCGCACCTTCGCGGACTCCAGAAGCCGAAAGAGCGCTGTTCCTTTACAAGAGCCTTGACGGATGTGCTTTGGAACGCTGCCAGAGAAACAGTGATCTTGTCCAGAGCGATCTGGGCTGCGAACGCACAAATCGGTTCACTCTTCGCTTTGCCAGCAGAGTACTGAGTGATCAAGTTGTCGTATCTATAAAAATTTGTCAACCATATGTAGAATGACCGAGGGATGAAAACACGGACCGGCCAGCGGCTGCAAGGACGTCTTGACATCTTGTGCGTCGTACAACCTCCAGACGAAGCCCATCTTTGAAATGTTGATGGTGTGTCGCCCACATCAAAGGTTGGAGGTATATCGGGCCACTGAAGCCTGCAGACGCAGCGAGTTGAATGCTCTGCTTGATTTCATCGACTGCCGGCCTCAAAACGGTGAGCAGCGAGGGAGAAATTTTCTCGAGTTTCATGAGCAATCCATCAATATCTTCGTCGATTTCGGCAAAAACCTCAAGTTCATCGGCGGTGCTCCGTAACAGTCCTTTCTTCAGCAGACCCGCTCTCTTCTGGGAGGAAGATGATTTGGACTGATTCATGATATCCATGACTGACGGTCGCAGGTCATGCGGGACTCGGCTGAGGGCGAGCTCAACAACTGGGACAAAGTTGAAGCAGCAAGTAGAAATTAGCAGTAAGATAACTCACTCTTGGAGTGAGAAACATGAATCTCATAAATCTGGGCAAGATTTGGAAAGCTACGAAGGCAATCGCTGAGAAGCAGTAACATTTCTGCTCCCGCTGCGATCATACCACTTTTCATGTCCGGTGTAATGATGTCCAGAACAGCTGCTTTCATCATCTTGGGATGCCCGGGAACAGCACTGTAAAACCAAGGAGTCAACAGATGGGTTGTCAGAGATACGGATGGAGCTACTTGGCACGGTAGGTATTCATGATATGGAAACGTTTGATCCGCTTTACACTGTTCCTTGCGGCCAACCTTGCAAATGGTTTCAGTGCTTGATCGGGTAGGAAAACGACATCGCCATGTCTATCAATAAACGTAGCCTGCGGTTCGCTCTCTCCCGCATTTGTCGAAGGGATCAACAAAGGCGGTTCCATATCGACGGCTCCGTGAAGGCGAAACATAGCCTTCATTCTGTCTTCGACGATGGTATTCAGGTTAGCATGTTCAGGAATATCGGCTTCAAGATCATAAAGGAAATTCCTCGATTGACGACTTAGATTAGCTGGTCGTTTGAAGAGTACGGAGAGCAAAGTCTGAAAATGTGTCGAATCTGTAGCAGCTGAAGAGAAAAGGAAGACTCAGAGTCATAAAGATTATGTCGGCATCACCGCTCACATATCATTCTTAAAGCTTCCTTGAAGTACTCATCTTCTACCCTGCGCGGCAATAACGAGCTTTGCGACAGCTCCAGGGCGCTGGAACGCTGTGCAGGATCATGGCGAAGCAGCCAAGAGATAACTGGAAAACGTGAGACGAATATCGCTGCTCCCTCGATAGGGACCCACTTTCTTTCTGTCTTGTGCGGTGCGCTTCCCAATCACGAGGAAAGTAGACTTCAGGCTTCCGTAGATCCTCAATGACTGCAATGCGTTCCGCTCCTGTGGTGAATGAATAGTTCATCTCAAAGAAAACTATCTGGTAGGGTTGAGTAAGAATCAGAGAGTCAGTGAAACCCAAACCCACCCCCAGACTGTACATGTCGGCCTTGTTATGATTCCTGGGGCCCTTCTTCCGCGATGATACCTCGGGGGCAATGTAGAGCTTCGTCCCTACTTCTGCATAAGTGTCAGTCTATGGAGGCTATGACTAAAGTGGTGCGCTTACCTAGAGTGAGGTCCGAATCCGACTGGATGATCTGCGGGGATAGATCCGAGGGATCGACAGCCGCGAGACTCGATGTAGCTAAACCAAAGTCTCCAACTATCAAGGAGAGTGGGCACGAAAGTCAGCACTGATATATATCCAACCATTCAATTAATCACCTTTGCAGTCCCCATTTCCATCTGTACATGATTTCAGCAAGAAGTCGACCAAAGAAATTGAAACAGGCCTACCAATGAAAATGTTTGTCAGTTTAATATCTCTGTGCAACTGAGGAAGTAGAATGGATCAATATTCAAAGTTGAATGGAGAACGAAACAACCAACTATTCCCATTGACCCCATGTGTACCAACGCCTCCAGAATTTGATTGAATAAACGCCAGGCCTCATCTTCCGACAAACCCTCGGCCACCCGCTGTGGAAACGAAAATGTATCAGCCGACACGATAATAGAATGCTTGTAGCATATTCACTTCTTTCAAAGTCTGGCGTTCTACGAATTCCTGAGTATAGATGTGACATGATTCAGAAGCATGGCAAGATCAAGAGTTCAGGGAACACACCATTTGGATGTATAGCGTTCTGGGCAAAACGGGTGGAAGTTTCTCATCCACGTCCTCTGCTTCATCTGATGTGAAGAGATGTTCAAGCCCATCATCGCTATCATCCTCATCCTCGTCTTTCCCATCTTTTACATCAGATCTGGTAAAATGAATGCTCGGGAATGATGACCTGCTTCCAGAGCCTCCATAATCGTCCAACTCGCTCAAATCAATGCTAAATGGATCCGATTTCTCGAAGGACTGAGGTACAGAAGTCATGCCTCCTTCTGTACCGGAATCAGAAGCAGTTTCCGAACCGGAAGATGGGCCAGATGTGACAATTTCAGCTGTCTCAACCCATGTTGTATAGTATCGCACGATGAAGCGATGCGAAAGCCTGCTTAGTGCATTTACCTCACGGAAGATCCTGGTATCGCTTTGATCGGTACGAAGCCGGATCTTCTTCACTGTAAACATCAATGAGCGTGTGAAGAGAGATAACCGTAATGTAGTCACGAACCAGCATAGATGCGCGAGTCGATTCTGTTGCGTGCTTTCACAACCGACCCAAAAGCACCTTTGCCCTGTTGAATGTTAGGATGTATGCCCTAGTCACTAAAAAGAGACTTTTTTGTACCAACAACTCCAATTCTTCCCAATCTTCTTTCCATCTGCTTGCTTGCCTTGTCTTAGGAGGAACAGGATAGTCTTTTTCCGGTGAGTTCCCGTAATGACTTCCATTTCCAGAGAACGTCACTGATCCAGGTATTGGGATTGCTGGCGTATTGGTGCGGGTAGGGGAGGTAAGAGGCATCGAGGCGAGATCCGCAAGCAGACTTAAGCACGAAAGTTGAGACCGTTTGGTAGAAGAGAGCATATTCAAGGCAGTAATTTGTAGATTAGGTGATATAGATGCTAATGATAGCTCAATCCCTCGTGATGGCTATTGGGTGGACACTTACCAGCTTGAAGGGCTTCACGCGGGCCATTAAACTTTTGCATTGCACTTTGCCCATGAAGCATTTGCAAGAACACAACTCCGACGCTGTGGATATCACGGCCTTTGGTGTAGGACAGTGGGGAGTCTAGGACTTCCTTTGATAGCCTGAGGCAAAATAAGTTGAAGATGAGGAATGCGCCAGAATCATTTGACCAATTCGTACCAAGAGTCAGGAAAGAAAGTCTCCTCGTTGATGAGAGCTAAGCCCGAAGAAAAAGGATCGGACCTGTGTAGGTCTTTCACTCGGGCATGATAGGCCACTTTCCCTACCTTGACGAGCTTGGAGTGACTTTTGTTCTCGCGGGTCGCAAGGTAGATGCATGTGGTATCGAGACCTGATGAAGGGAAAATCGCACATCGACAAGCCAATTCTAGGGAAAGAAAGGACGTACTTCGATGGACGAGATCGTTAGAATGGATAGCATTCAAGGCGGAAAGTATCTGGGCAAGATAATCCTACATGAACACTGGTGAGACCGTTGTCTGCAGCATAAGCATGGCACGTCTTACAGAAGCCCTGTCTTCTCGAAGGCTGTCGCAATCTTCTAGAACATCTTGTAAAGTAAGGGCAGGTCGTTGCTCAGATAGGATTGTCAACCGAGGAGGGCCAAAGTGAGGAAATACAAGCTTGACGGCAAGGACGCTCAACAAGTTCGGGTGATGCACGTTCATAAGACGTTGGATCTCGGCCTCGAGTTGTGCCAGCTTCTTCCTACCTGAATGAAGATGGATTGATCGAAAGCACAGGGAGAGGATTTGGATAAGTTACCTTGAGGACTGGTATAGTATTCAGAGTTGAATTCGATTGCATGGACTTCCAAAGGAAGGGTGGCACGGACGTCATCACACAAAGGATCGGCAAGATATGTCACGCCCAGACATTCTACGACATCGTTTGAACGAAAGAATGGTTCAACAGAATGTACAAACCTTTGCGAGGGTGGAACATCTTCACGGCACTGAAGCGTATACCCCTGAACTCTATGTCATTGGGAAATGATTCCGTCAGTGTGTCCCCAACAGACGGGACATCGGTGGCATCAGACTGAGCTCGTCGCCGAGCTGCTTTATACTGCATTTCTTTCGCAATGAGATGTTTCTGTGCATCGGCTTGAAGTTGTTCCTGAAGTTGGTCAGCGATCCGAGCAGCAAGCTCAGACTGACGTTCCGCCTCAGCCTTTTCTCGCGCGCATCGCTCCTGATGCAACATTA
Organism: Phylloporus rhodoxanthus; assembly: GCA_038091195.1. Classification (NCBI taxonomy): domain Eukaryota; kingdom Fungi; phylum Basidiomycota; class Agaricomycetes; order Boletales; family Boletaceae; genus Phylloporus; species Phylloporus rhodoxanthus. The sequence goes on along the minus strand of JBBPNZ010000141.1, from coordinate 12,637 downwards.
TCAGAGGGACTCGAATAACAGGCCGAAAACATAAGCCTACACGCTCTTCTTGATCTGCACGTCTCGTCATCTCTGTGGCAAGAGAGCCAGAAGCTTCGCTTGGTGGCTGAACGCGGTCAGCTATCCATTCCTGAGCCGACGTGATGATCTGAGCGTAGACCGTGTTCAGCCCAAAGCAACTCTTGCACAGGAGAACAACGAACCTGAAAGACCATCTCAGAACCTCGCAACTTCTGAGCCTCAGAATGAATAATTTTGGATAGCGCCACTTCGACATCATGGCTGAGGCCGCGGATGGGTTTCTGGACCGTGAATATGGGAGTGGCAAGTGTGGGGTATGTTTTTGGGAATCTATTGCCTCCTCAGCGACAGTAGTGGCTGGGCAGAGATGGAGATTACTTGATATGAAGGTGGAAGAAAACTTTGGGTGCGTGTAATGGATCTGGATGAGTGACTTTAATGATGAATTCGGGGAGCCTAGCTGCGGCCTTGAAGAATAATCAATAACTGTGACTGATAGAGACACGACGCCAACGCACCTTCCAGGCCTTGGGAGGTGGTGGTTCGAAAAAATCTTGATCATAGATGGATTTGAGAGCGGTGATTTCGAGTTGTTGCAATTCTTCGGTCGTTTCCATTGTGCCGCGATTGCCAATACTAACTGTTGGGAAAGACGAACAGAGAAGTTACGCGTTACTTGAGGTACTTGAAGGTCCACTTGGACCTCAGGGCTCAAGCAAACATTACCGTCACTCGAGAGGTTGGGTGTTGATGTTACTTTAAAGGGATCTCATATCAACAACTCAGAAAGAGTCAGTATCGGCTTATTTGGCCTTGCTTGACAACGCCTTTAGATTCTAACACGTGCAAACAATGCTGATCTCCTGGACAACCTCTATGAGTTCAACCAATTCTTCCCCGCCAACTTATTGAACTTGTTTTACATCCCTCAAGGTCATTTATGCCTTCATCACTAGCTATGTGACTGCCAGCAGAAACTCCTTCTAGGCCTACCTTTGGCGTCCCATGGATACATTGTTACATGGCTACACGCCGTGTGTATGGAATTCCCTTTTTATTATCCCGGCACTAATAATGGGGAGCTACTCTCCATGTTACTAATACTTCTTTGTCCTCCGGTTGTCCGAACAATGCCTCTTTGCCATAGGTGATGTCGTCTCGCAAATGCACCCAGTTAAGAGACTATCTCACAAAGCACCTATAAAGAAATCAATATGTCATACTGGTGGCTCATAGACTGGCGCCTTCGCGAATACGTCTCCCGAGATAAGCAGTCCATCCCGCAACTCCTCGTTTCTCGCATTCATTTCCATTTCTATAGGCCTCGCCAGCTTAATCGAACCGCCATGAGAGGCGAACTGTGTCTTGCCTACGGTCTCGCGCTGTGTTGTCATTCCAGGGTTCGCCGTCTCCTTCGTCCACCCTTTGCCCTGCGCAATTCGGAACACGATCAGCAGCGCAGCCATCGTCTTCTCAGAATGTCAAGGCAAGATTATCATTTATTCAATCAAGGCTTACCTGGATCTGGCTCAAAGACAGTAAAAACACCTGCGAAACCGCGTTTCCGATCCCAAACAGGATGAGAAAGGTGAGTGACATGACTGAGTAGAGGGCAACAGATTCGACCAGAATCGCAGCGACTGACGTGTACTGCTTTCCGTAATATGGTCCCAGCACGGACGCTATGCGATATCTGAAGCTCAACAGACGGGTGACGATTAGAATTGTCAAAAGCATGTTCAACACGAGCGATACGCTCAGGTAGGGCAGTGTGAAGTTAATGCCATTCGTGACATAGGCATTCGTGGTCGACACCTGAATGAGGAACAAAATCCCCAAGGCTACGTGAAAAACAGCTACCGTCAGGCCATGCCACGAGCACAAAGTACGAATGTATGTGCTGACCCACAGAACATGCAAGCATGAGACACGGGAAGAATATCGCAATCCAGATAGGGAAACTGCTAGTCTGGTAAATCACTTTGAAACGCCACACCTGACCCAAAAGTGAGCCAAGTAGACCATTAGAGCGAAACGTGCTCTGACCATCAATGCATCACACAACCAATTGGTGATAACAAACGCTGCATTTCCCGTAACAACCAAAGGGATCGAGAATTCATTGTTCCCGAATGCGCTGGGACCTCCCGGATAATTCCTATCGTCGATGAACGCCATCTGTGTGAATCCGGCAAGCGAGACCATGAAGACTGTAGCAAGGCCGAAGAGAGTGGTGATGCAAATTGCGACCGGTAAGCTTTTTTTGAGTTCCATGCGATTTCGCGAACGCCCGAGGTAATGGAGAGTCATGAAGTACAGACAGACGTTGATGCCGTATGCCAGGGTGCTGACAAACACACCTTGCAGCCAGCATCTCTCAGAAAAGAGGGTCTGAGAATCTTCATCCGGGACCCAACTCGAGTTGGCCGACATGTCGGTGAGCCACGCACGGGGGAGCGAAAGCGTGAACGAGTTGGCCGCTGCCTCGTTTAATAACCAGACAGCGAGACGCGGTGATGGCATGCAGAACTTGTGCCTCATCTGCGACGATTGGCATCGGATCAAGGAGGGGTCCAAACATACCATGGCGATGCACAGCAATACCCAATCGTCGCCTTTCGATTGCTGATTGCGAACCATGTACATATTTGTCGTCTCCATGGCAAGAACGAGTCTGCCACCACAGTTTCGAAGAGGTTAACCTTTAACTTGATGCATTATTAACCATCGACAGTACTTCGTTCACAGCCACATGTGTGCGATGATTGACATGCCCATGCTGTCACCTGTGTCATGATCCTAGACTTGCCGAACAATTTCACAACTACCTCAATTGCGATGGATGGACAAGTCGAGGACAATAGTGAAGTGTCATGGTAATACATCAATCTAGAGGGTGTAGGAGTATGAACTAGTAGGGAACCCTTGAAGGACTCATGGATGTGTCGCTATGTATCATCTAATAGCTGTAGTGATGCGTGAAAAATTTTCTGGGGCTCAGATTTGCAACGTTCTGATTTTGTGCTATACGATAGACTCATTTTTGTGCATCCCTGTTCGCATGGCACCTTGTTTCTACACTAATACTCTCGGATATGACTAATTTTTTGCATTCCCTTCTTTCTGTTTCTCATCTTTTTGCAGAACTAGGCCGTTTTGCATTAACCTCCCAAGGATAGGACATGTGAGTTTGGATCATTACAATTCACGATGTACGTTCTGATCTCGGCGGCTTGGCTCGTCAAATGGGTTCATGCAGATAGAGTTTAAACAATCGATACCCCAGAACTGTCCTAATCTCGGGCACTCTGTCCTTGGTCCCAGCGCCATAATCCAGCCTAGTAGTACCCCGACACGTGTGCCGCCCTCTCTTCTCTTACTGGCCAATTAACCTCGTCGCCCGGCGGTACAAGTTCTCGGCAGAAGAGAAGCTCAGCGGATCGTTGGGTTTGGCTGTGGACAAGATGTAAAAAGTTCCGTCAGGCTTTCAGGCTCGAGTGTGGACATTGGGGACGAGCTCAACTTGGGGAATGAATGATAAGTTTGATCTCGAGGAGCGCTCAGCCATCGCGGTGCACGATGCCTCAAGTCTACGCCAACCTTACACTTTCTCTTTATTTCATTCTTCTCTACCGCACACCATCACTCCCGTCCGTATGACAGGCCCACGGGCCAACGTACATCGCTTCAACCACCAACATGCGCACTGTTACTACCATATCATACCCTGAACGGCATTGTAACAACCCAACCTGCGCACTCGGGGACCATTGCGTCTAAAATGGCCGGCAGGAACGGCGGACCGGTAGGACAACACCCATCGGGGCATTCGCATGGTCGGGTGCGGAGGGGGCCGGGAGGCCCCCATTATACGGTTAGATTTTAATGTCCTACATAGAGTATCTACTCCAAAATGGACACAAAGGATTCAAAAAAAAAAAAAAAAAAAGTTTGATCTCATTGTACGGAGGGTTGAGTTCCATACAGACGCCCATATATTTGGTGTAGGTACATGGTGACGTCGCCTTGGAGCGCGATCTGACCATGCAGCAGGTCCTGGACGATATCCCAACAGCACTGGGATGTCATAAGAATCATCATCTTTCTTGCCACCCTCGAAGACAGGTAGTGGTTTTCCATGTTGTTAGTCATCAAGGAACTCGCGGAGATTGTGGAGCAATACCCCATGCTCTTTGGCGTATTTATCCGCGACGATGCGAGCCGCTCGAGCCAGCCAGGAACGAGTTCTGAAAGGCTCTTAATGTTGTCTATCAGGACAGTGAAACGGATTCGACTCCCCTAATCAGTGCGGAGGGGATGGGTTAAAGGGTAGCTGACATCGCGTCTTTCGGATGAGCGAGGTGCTGACTGAGAGCGCCACCGATCTGTACGAACGTCATCTCAAGTTAGATCATACAAGTCACCAACCTAGTCAGTATTACCCGTCGACATTTGTGGGGTTGGTGCGGAGTTCGTGGTGACGTTCATGCAAGACTTTGCGACCAAAGGCGGGCCCAAGTGGAGCGTTTACCTCGGCGAGAAGGAAGCAGGACATTCATTGTTCCAGACGCTGGGGAGCTTCTTCCCGATTCTACGAGTGTGTGTGCACATCTGGCTGATAACCTAGCAACGAAGCTCGCTGTTGCTGACAGGCGGAACTCGTCTTCCCAGCTGACAATGTCACTTGGTGGAACGGAGGGCTGAATTACATGCATGATCGTCTTGACATGCTGACTAGGTCAGAGCGTTCTCGTACGCGTTGAAAATGTATGTATTCTCCTTGCAGGGCCCATAGCATTTTCTACAGGGAAGGCGTCACTGAAGAGGTTCGGAAGGAGGAACTTCAGGAGTACATAGTTGGTATATAGTGTTATATAATCCTCGTCGGATCTTCTCTCTCATCGATGCTACACATTCGAATACAACGCGCCCTCGTTCGCACTCCTCTCCTCCGCACGCACTTCCACACCGCACACGTCCTCCTCGCAACCCGCAAGGTCATCCACACTTTCAAACTCGCTGACATTGGTGAGGGCATCACCGAGTGTGAAGTCATCAAGTGGTTCGTCCACCTACCAAGGTTGAGCGCTAGTGCTGACTGCGCCGACGCTGCGAATACAGGTCCATCAAGCCCCATGCGGCCGTGAACAGCTTCGACACGCTTTGCGAGGTCCAGAGCGACAAGGCCAGCGTCGAGATTACGTCTCCGTTTGATGGTGTCGTGAAACAGTTGCTCGTGCAAGAGGGCGAGATCGCCAAGGTTGGCGCGGGACTGTGTCTCATCGAAGTCGAGCAGGAGGAGGGCACCAGCGCGGACGCCAGTTCGCAGTCTTCGCGGGCGGACCTGGACGCGTCGGGAGCACCGGTGCCGGGGGAGGTACAAGATCCGGCCGTGTTGCCGGGCGGCGAGCAGGGTCAGGTGGAGCACGTAGTACAAGATACGGGGGCGTGCGTACCGCGTAAGCACCCGCTTGATCCGACGAATATCGCGCCGTCCTCCTCCACGTCAGATCACTCTCTCGCTACACCCTCCGTCCGTCGCTTTGCGCGCCAGAATGGCGTGGATATTGCACTCCTCGCACCGGGAAGTGGACGGGACGGACGTGTGGAGAAGAAGGATGTCGAAGCGTCTATTGCAAGGGGACGTGTCGTCTCAGGAGAAGCGAATGTAACAAATCAGGCTGTACGGACAGATGACAAGGATGTCGTGGTCGAGCTGGGCAGGACGCGCTACGGAATGTGGAAAGCAATGATACAGGTACATCTCGGCGATCTTCTGACCTCTGTGTGTCTGACTGTCCCTTTCATGCTCCTCAGAGTCTCGAAATACCCAGATTTGGGTACGTATTTCGCATGGAAGAGTGATGTTTCATTGACATCTAGCACAGATACGGCACCTCTTTGGATCTCACGCGATTCCATGGTTTGTTACCGTCATTGAATGCTAATATCCCAGCCAACTACCTACCGCCATCGTCATCCCCGACGCGTTCACACGTGTCGCAGATGGTCAACCCATCATCTCTCCATCCAGCACTAGCCCCTCCATCTATCCCAGAGGGTGCTACCTTTTCCAAACTTACCTACCTCCCTTTCCTGCTCAAGACGCTTGCCAGTGCTATGATGGAATGGCCGCTCTTCCGTGCATCCATCACACCAACCTCGGACGCGACGACGAATAGTAAGCCAACACTGACCATCCGCCCGGCGGCGGATATCACGCTCGCGTTATCGACGCCAACTGGGCTGTACACCCCTACGATCGGTGGTGCACAGACGCTCTCGGTCCACGGGCTCGCCTCGTGCGTGGCACACCTCGCGTATCTCGGGCGCCAAGTCCCGTGTGGGCTGACACCGCGCGAGATGCCACGACGTGGCGGGACGATCAGCGTCAGCAATGTCGGTGCCATCGGGAACGGGGAGCACGCGAGTCCGGTGCTCGTCCCTGGGGGCGGCGTGGCGATCGTGGCGATCGGGCGGGCACGGTGGGTGTGGGATGTGAGCGAGGGGGTGTGGAATGCGACAGAGGGTCGTGGGGAGCGACGGCTCAAGGTAGATGTGAGCTGGAGTGCGGATCATCGAGTCGTAGAGGGGGCCGAATTGGCTGCATTTGTGGAGACGTGGCGCGGGTGGGTGGAGCATCCAGAAAGGCTAATTGCGGAGGGGGTTTGAGTAGTAACTGCATTGTGCAATATAGTGGGCTGTCTATATCATGATCTTTGGACCCCGTGCACAGAAAATCTGAGATTCCGTTTGATTCACCAGCTTGCTGGACGTTTTCACAACATCCACAATACCATCGAGTATGTTTTCTCCCCTGGTGGACACTATCACCTCTTGTGTTTCATCTTGGGGTAGTTATTTCGATATGCGCATATAACAAATGGTCATCGTTAATCTGTTGAAGCAAAATCTGGGGATGGTGAACCCTGGTGGTACCTGGTAAACGCGTTCAGAACACATGCCGAGAAATAAGTATTTCATGCGACTCGCCAAACCCCACCAGTGTACTTGGCAGGTTGGTCGACATGTAGACAACACGGGAAACGACTTTGAGCTTGTGAGAGCGCAGGGGCGAGATCGATGATCCGGACACAAGCTATAAAAGTTAAAACAGTAAGAGTCCCATCGACTGGTATGCGAGCTTCTGGTAACCAATCCGTCACGGCATAGTTCCGTCAGATCCGCAACATGGCTATCCGGATGGTCACTTTGAAAAAATCGGAAGGCGGCCTTGATTCGACATTCTTTTCTCCCGTTACCACATCCAACATGTCTGATGGCACGTCTTTGCTATTGTTCCTGCAGCTCATTCCCGACACATCACTCAGCCATTCGATAAATCGTGGTTACCGACCAAGCTCATGCTCGACGGCGGTGGTAGCATCACCCACGTCACGCTAGAGCTTGAAGTTTGTTTTTTTCCGCTGCTGGAGATATCTATACGAGGCGACGCCATAGTAGCGGCAAAGGCGAATCCACCTCGAAAGGATCTGGCGCGTTTGAGAGTAAGTATGTGGTACTGGAGCTATCTGGTACCTACACGTTTCGGGTTGGACGTGGGACGGCTAGGTTGTTCGAGGAAAATAAACAAATTTAATTTGGAAAGGGTACGCAGGAGGGGCTCGACGCGACTCGGACGCCCAACAACACCAGAAATTGAATTGACCGGAATTCCACAGTGCCCTTCGCTCGCCACCGCATGAAGAAATGAAGGATGTTCGTGGCGTGCGAGCTGGGATACACGGTGACGGTGACCAAGTGTGTGAGGCGAGCGTGGTCAAACGCACCGTTGAATACAGATATGAATAGAGCACCATTTAGATTACTTTAGCAGTACGATACATATCAGCGTCATGTAAATGTCCAACAAGGGGCGAACGCCCCACTGGACAATAAACGAGGAAAAAAAAACCGTTGAATAACGGCTGCGTAGTGTTTGGTGTGTGCGAGATCTACGCTCGATAACGATCCCTCGGAGAATGAGGAGTAGCCGGCCGAAATAGAGAGTGGAGTTGTTTCGTCCCCAGAACTCGAGAGTACTGCGCTTGACAGAGCGGTTTGACACCCCGTGAAGACACATTGGGACGATATAAGTAGTGATATGGCGGTCACGGTGGGACGAAGGGATTCAATATTTTGTTCTTGGTTTCGCGAAGACCATGCTTTCGCACTAATCATGAGCGACTGATTCTTCGTTTCGGTACTTCAGTACTTGGGTGCCGACTTGGGGATAGTATACACATGAAGCATGCCCTAGTCAGTGGCAGTGTTTTGGTCTGTTTGAACTTGCATCCTGCGGGCATGGGACAAACGCACAACATTGATCTTTACCACCATCCTCCACCATCCTCCACCATCCTCCACCATCCTCTACCAGTGATCTTCTGACATTTGTCTATCTTTTCCAATACTACCATGTCTGATTACTACTGGCAACACACTGCACCCACAGAGCTGCATCTTGACTACATATACCAGGTCGAGTACACCATCCACCCTGTTAACGACCTCATCTTCAAAGTTCAGGAGAAGAATCACCATGATGGTGAAACAAACCATCGTACATTCCTCCCCATGCGTTACCATGACTTCCTTGTCAAGTTCCTCTGGCGTATTGCCTTGTTGATCAAGTTGTATAAACAATACCATCAAAAGACTACACAGGTTTATAGGTCTTTCTCTCCAAAGCTTGCAAAAATCCTTGTCCATCTTGACAATGTTATCGAGGCTCTCGTTCGTCCTGCAAGTATTCTGTCTGTGAATGAGATAGAAAATTACCGGTCTAAGAACTTTGAAGAGTTCATCATCACAGAGGTTATTCTGCATGGTCGACATGATCCTCCTACTGTCAATGCATTCAGGGAGCGATACAGAATCAACATTGAGCAAATGGATCTAGAGGATGCTGGTAAGTTTGTTTGATATCTAGTTTATTATCATCCCTTACTAAATAGCTACTTTCTACTATAGACTGGGATACATATCAGCATGAGTGCCTCCCATCACTTTTGGAGGGGTCTGACTTCATGCATGACATCACAAATGTCAACAACAAGGACCTGATTAAACTATGGAAAGTAGCATCAAAATATTTCAATAAATGTGTCAACCATGATTGGGGTAAGCATTTCAATTTTGATATGTCTTATGACTCACACAACATTTGTAGTCACCAACCAGCTGAAGAAGATGCATGAGAGGAGGGAGTTAAGAGTGCTCAATGCCATGAAGGACAACAATGATGATATGTATGGCTGGCAGGGTATGTGGACAATACACCTACTCTATGACTCACTCACTCAATTCTGGTCATCAGGACTGCAATCAGATGCAGCAGCATCTGCCTCTCCCTCAGCCTCCTCTGGTATGTTCTGTATTGCTGTATATTAGCTAGGAATAAATGTGATGCCTCCAGGGTCATGGAGCTCCACCCCTCCCAGTGGCAATCTGTTGATGCACAAGGTCAAACGCAGGCGCACAGAAAGTGAAGAGCAGGATGAGGATCTTGGTATGCCAGACAATAAACGATCTGCAGCTCCTAAGACTCAACAAGTGGAGGGTCCTATTGGTTTTGATCCCTTGTTTGAGCCTGAATGAAGTCTGTATGCATAATGTTCTCATGTCTGTAATCAATGCATCATTTTTTATCATTCATCCAGCTAGGGGTTGTCATGGGTATGGGTAACCTGCGTGGGTAGTACTATGACACCCGTACCCATACCTGCAGTACCTGCAGCATCACCACTGCCCACCTCGACATCGCACAAACTCGCTCGCCTTGTCTCACACAAGGATGGCGTATGGACACTCACAACACCACATCCGTACGTCCTTGCGCACCCACACTCCCTTTCGCCACCTCGTGTCGCCGTCGCCTTGTCGTAGGCTGCAAAACGAGGCGACACGCCTCACAGGTGCGTCGTTCATTGCATTCAGCACCCCTAGTGCTGAAACAACGTCGTCAAAGGCCGCCCAGCGCCATTGACAACACTACCACGACATCGACATATGTGCGGCCACACAACGCCATTGACGACACCACCACAACGTCAACGGCGACAATAACGGCGGGCGACGACACAATATTGTCGATGGCCCAGCTCCATCAACGAGACAACGACGGCGGCGGCACAATGGCACCCTCAATACCACGGCGGCAACAACGACGATGACGTCGCAATGTCGTCGATGGCCCAGCGCCATCAACGACACGACGACGACGCAGGCGCAACCGCACGCATGCCACAGCGTCAAAGACAATGCAACGACGGCAACGACGATACAGTGTCATCAATGGCCCAACGCCATCGACAACACCACGACGACGGTGTCGCGTGCGCAACCGCATGCATACCTCAGCGCCAAAGACACTACAACGGCTACTACAACGGCAACAACGACGCAATGTCGTCAATGGCCTAACGCCATTGACAACATCACGACAATGACAACGACGCGTGCGCCTGGAGGACAAGGCAACGATGTTGCACACCACCGCTGCTGACCAGCGGAGGGCGCGGCGACACGACGACATACGCTACCGCACCCTCTATTGCCTGCCATCGCGAGTATACCTGCGCGGGTCACGGGTACGGGTACGGGTTGGGTGTGGGTACACCCGCGGGTATACCTGTGACAATCCCTACATCCAGCTCGTACAAGTTTCAAACTTCCCTTGTTATTGTACCTCTCATATATATTAGTGACATAATTTGTCTAGTTCGTCTAGTTCGTCTGTGTTCATTACTTGTTCATGTAGTTCATTACTTCATTACTTGCTCGTGTAGTACTTGTTCGTGTAGTTCGTTACTCGTTCGTGTAGTTCATTACTTGTCCATGTAGTTCATTACTTGTTCGTGTAGTTCGTTACTTGTTTCGGAGTCGTCACGTGACTTCCTCTGTCAACCCCATCTCACGTTGCTGGGACGCGCCTGCGTCCCACCCTTATCATCTCGCCTGTAGCAATTCTGCTTTCCCTCGAGGAATGAATATCTGAACTCTTCATCAGCAAGTCGGATGATGGGGACGTCCGGGCAGCAAGCAGAAAGAATTATGAACTCTGCGTTGGCACGGCAAACCATATTGCATCCATAGGTCTGTCACTACACTTATGCAAAAGGATGCGAAGATGCTGATTTGGATTTGATAGTGACCTTGTACCGCGAAGAATTTTGCCTTCAACGGGCACCTACCTTTCTCTATTTTTACGTGCTCCCTGCTGCTATTATGCATGTTACGAGTCGTGAGTATATCGTTGCATACGGTGGCACAAGTCTCATGTAACCGATACCAGTGTCCGTTTATCCAAATGATCCTCAGGCGTGGGTGGGGCTAACCAAGTGTATGGATGCCTTGCAAGGTATGGAGGCTGTTTGGCCTTCAGGAGCGCGCGCTCACGAGCTCCTGCGTGTGAGTGATCCGTTGAACAAAAATGCGTCCAATTTTATTTCCCCAGTTCGGGGAGCTTATTACAAGCCGGAATGGTTGCGGCTGACTCGGAAGATATATATGAACGCTCGCAATTACATGTGCCCTCCCCCAGCGGGTGCGCTTTGACTCCGTCGCAGCCTTACTCGCAGACCTGGCCTTCTCTCGCCACCACATGAAGAGATGAATGTACAGACGATAGTAGTTGGTGTCGTTTTCGCCCAGCTTCCGCGAGTTTGACCATCTCACCGTGGAAATCCTCGGAGGAATTGTGATGGACTTGAAATTATTTCACAAGGATGTTCGTGATGCGCGAGTTGTGATACACGGTGACAGTGACCAGGTGCGTGAGGGCGAGCGTGGTCAAACGCACCGTTGAAAAACGGGTGCGTGGTATTTGGTGTGTGCGAGATCTACGCTCGACAACGATCCCTCGAAGAATGAAGAGTAGCCGGCCGAAATACAGAGTGCAGTTGTCGAGAGTACCGCGCTTGACAATGTCACACTGCAGTGCGGTTTGACTAGTGGGCCGAGTGAAGACACATTGGGACGATATAAGCACGTAGCCTTCGATATGGCAGTCACAGTGGGACGAAGGGATTCAACATTGTGTTCTCGAGGCTCTGGGGTTCCTGAAGACCATGCTTTGCAGAATCATGAGCGACTGATTCTTCGTTTCGGTATACGCGAGATGAAGTCTCTTCCGTTCCGCCAACTTTGTCGGGCGAAATGGAGCTCGAATGCAAGCCGGCAGTCACTCAATCCCTCGTTGTGCGCCGCCCAGTTCCAATCACCCGCACGAGCATTCTGGTCCTGCTTAGGCAGGAGGTGCGGCAGGTAATACAGCCGTGGGCTTGCTGTTCTTTCCTATTGACACTGTCAAGACGTGGTTGCAGTCTGCTCAAAGATTCGTAAAGGCTGGTGGCTTCAGAGAGATTTACAAAGGCATTGGGAGCGTTGTTATGGGTAGTGCACCGAGAGGTGAGCATTGTGTGCCTGTCAACCGACGACCAATGACCGAGATTAACCGCAATTTTTCTTCTAATATCAACATACTACCCGCTCACATGTCTGCATGGCGACCAACAGGGCTTGTTTCCCCAGATGGGTTGGCCATTGGATGGATTCCCATGAGCCTTGAATTCCAACGACGTTCTTGGATTGGTGGTTCTCCCCTCAAGCTTCC
>JBBPNZ010000140.1:0-34089 GCA_038091195.1 Phylloporus rhodoxanthus | reverse complement strand
TATCGAGTTTAGTAAACTCGATAATTGGTTGAACGGTACCCTCTGATTGTGCTTCTTCGATAACAGCTCTTAAATAATCCAAGGCTCTCCGCTTTACGAGAAACGTGAGCCCAACATTGGTAAGAACCATGAACTGTCTAGGTGGCTCGGAGAACTGAGACGCCAACTCATTTGTGACAGCTGGCGACGGCGCAGCGGAAGAGGGCAATGATGGCTGTGGTACACTGGCCATTGCCCAAGTTCGTCCCGGGATCGCCAACAGGGTAGCATACTCAGTCAGTGGCGGGCGCTGATTGCCACTTGTGGTATACGAGGGAGCTACATATGTGGTTGGCTGAGGAGTTGCGACGTACTGCTGAGCGGATGTGGACACCTGGCCAAGAGTACCTATGCGAGTCAAGTCGGGAGACGTACATAGCAAAAAGTCGGTGCCGTCCGTATCGCCTGGTTGGGCTGAAACAGTGAGGCCATCCTGGTAGCAAGAGTTTTCCAGGCCAGAAATAATAAACGGGCGAGATGGTGAAGCTGGTGGGGCCACACGAGTATTGTAAGAGGTGGATGAAGGGCGGTTTGAAGGATGGGCCAGTTCGTCGGGGTGGAAGAGATTTGAGGGGGGGAGGCGTACGTGTATGAGTTGAAGAGGGCGTAAGGTGCTCGGTAGATTTGGAGGACCGTACGAAAAGCCGGGGGAGGCTGGGGAGAAATAAAGACGGACACCGTTCATAGTGACAGCTATCAGCTGCATTCCGGAACGAGATTCAGCGGGGTCAATAACATGCAAAGCGATGATCTGGAAATTGGACGGGTTGACTGCAGGAGAGGCGGGTGCTTTTTCTTGAACAGACTTGTAGAGGTTAGTAAGGGTCTGTACGTGCTGAACTGATTTTTCGGATGCTATAAGATAAAGAGAAATGACATTCTTGGCGGAAAGCGTGTACAAACAATTGCGTTTGTGGTCGGAGACGACGGAGACGATGCGGTCTAGAAGAAAGATAAAAAAAGGGAGGAAGACAAGGAGTCAAAAGACGGACCGTCTGGTTTTGGAGAAGAAAAGCGTGGAAAGAGGCTCTGAACAGCACCGACAGAGTGGTTGATGAGATGAACTCGCTTTCCGAACCAAGACTCTGACTGCTGGTAATGTAGCTCGTAGAGACAGCCATCCTGAGAGCCCGCCATGAAGATACGACCCTGAGGCGTACCAACGACGCAGGACATTTCGACGTCTGTGGAGACGGACATGTCAGTAGCATACATCTTGATGTCTTTACAGTTGCTCCCGGGAAGAGGGGAAACTGACAAGCCGATGAGGAGGACAGAGACGGGAGTACAGAGTACCATGAGGAAGGAGATCTCGTCGACGAACACGGCCTGTTTTGGGGTCACTACGGATACATGGGTGATGACGTCTGGTTGATCTACAAAGGAGCTGATGTCCTGGCTGCGGGGAGGTGAGGTGGGGAGTTGGAAGGCGGGGAGCGACGGACCCATGTGAGTAGTCCCAAAGAAAGAGCTTGTGGTCTATGGAGATCCACACGCGCTCTATCTCTGGAATGAGCCCCATGTGGGAGGTGACGTTGGTGGCTGGTGGAGATATGAACGGGGCGGGGAGAGAAAGACAAGAAACGCACTGTTGTAGTACTGGAAGAGCGCATCGGGGATGCCAACGAGTCTGCGCTTCTGGAAGGGTACGCGGTAGTCATCTGGAAAGACACTGTACGAGGCGGACGACGGGGGACCTGCAGCTGGAGGGGGGTGAGCGGGAGGTGGACGGGGGCAGAAGACAACGGACGGGGAAGGAGATCACCGACGTCGGGGATGGACTGCACGTCCTTGAGGAAGTCGCCGTGGAGGAGGCGGGCCGCGGCGTGCAGCGGGGTGAGGTCGACGAGGGGCGGCAGGGCGGCGCGTGTCTGCGTCATCGTCGGACAGAACGAAACATCAACCACTTTTTCGACTGTGACGCGTTACCGCCAAATATGGACATTTGTTCACACGTCCTAATCGGGAACGGGATTAATTTATGGCAACGTCGAGTTCACTTCATTGTTCGACTATATCGTCACTCGATCATTGGTTTCAGTTTTTGAACATCATTGTCTCTAAATACCACGTGGAGTCTTTGTGCGCAGGAATTGAAATTGATATAAAGGATACGGGGATAAAATAAAGGTAGGATGCACATGACAACTCAGCTTTCAGTATCACTACCCTCGATGACAATCGGATTCCCATACGTGCCAGAAAGAGAACGCATTCCATCCAGGTGTGGTAGTAGAGAGAGACCTGATCGACTAAAAAGCCTGGGGGTCGCCTGCGAAGCAGTGGAGGATGCGGGTGGCGTCGCGGCGGTACACGAGGAACGCGACGAAGGCGACCCCGAAGATTCATGCGAAAGGCTCAGTGATCCTATAGAGCCTTGCTTCAGGGGACAACGAGAGTCAGCGTCCATGGAACCTTGACTGGATTCAGGGGCTGGATGCGACTGTGACTGAAAACAAGTAATAACGATGAGCTCAGGAACATGGCAACACAAGTTCACGCCGTCGACTCTATAGAATTTGACACACCAGAGAAAGCCGGCCCTGTGGGGAGGCAAGCCCAGAGTTGGGCTCGGAAGCTCGCATTGCATTTGAGGATGTCGGATCTTCACCATCAGAATCGCTGTCCGCGGTAAGATCAATTACCATGGATTGTGGTCGCGGACGTTTAGGTATGCGGAGCTCGCAGCTACGAAGGCGCATCTCGAGGGGAATGTTCGGTTTCTTGGTCGGAAAGTATAGTTTAACCTTGCCCTTTGATTTCATCCGCTTGATGATACGCTGTGCCACTAGCCACGACAGTCAGAGAGGAGTAAGTGGAAGACAACAATACTTGCTCAGCGCGCTCCGCGGTGTGCCGCGGCTACTAGAAAGCCTGACTTTCTTAAGTGACGGAGCGCTCGCGTCAAGTGGGCCTGCGCGCCGCTTGTTCGACGAAAAGGGGATGTCACGGTCTGAGGTCGTGAGGCTGACCAAGTGAATTAGCATGGAGATTGACACAAGACAGGAGCGAGTGTTACCATTCATCATAGGATTCGCGAGCTGCGGCGATTAATGGTGCATACTGCTCCTGGACCCAGGCGTAGACATCTGGAAATCCACGTTCCATGTAGCGTGCTGCCACAATCACCTCAAATGAGTCTGCTACGGCCTTCGTGCTGTGAAGCTGTGACGGGAGCTCGTAGGCGCCAGCTTTGACCATGAGATGAGTGAACGTTGCATTGGTGTTCACAGCGGAACGTATGTTCTGGATATGAATGAAATGGTAGCTCCAGCCTCTGGGATCGTAACTTACTGTGTAGAAGCCAGGTGCAGCATTTGGGAAGAGGCGGTAAAGATACAAGGCCACGGAGAGGTGCATGATAGCATCACCAACGAACTCCAATCGTTGTTTCTCATCCTCGCTGGACGAGACAACAGAGTCCCAATCTGAAAGTTGGGGTAACGAGAATGAATAATTGGGATCATTAATGGCTGCGACGACGGCATTCTGAAGAGTGCGATGGATAGTTGACTGCTTCTTGTGGAGTTTGACCATGATATGATGTGGGACAAGGTGAGAGGGGTATTGGCGGCGCGGTGGTACAACTGGCCAAGACAATCAACGCGTTACTAAATAGACGTCAGAGAGCACTGTTCAGAACGGCTGGAATGAAACCTCTCGATGTTGTTGCCAGTCGTCCTATGGGCGTTTGATCTCAAGTACCGTAGGAGCTCCGCAATGATTGAAGTACCAAATTAAGCAAACTACTCTGCCTGACGCGACCACTACATACACAATGTCGGCTGTTACCCCAGCCGCATCATCATCGGGTGGTGTCTCACCCACCATTGCAGGTGCACAAGAATCTAATTCTGTAGATCGTCTCGTTCTGGAGTACCTCCGTTCGCGAGGTCACAAGAAGGCAGAGACAGCCCTCCTCGAAACACTCGACGCTGGTTCCTCAGATGACACCGAAAAGACTGTGTCTTCCGATGAGTTGGTCAAGACTTTGGCAGTTTTTGCACAGAAACCCTCGCGTCCAGGAGAGAATGTTCTAAAGGACACCGTCAACGTCCTTCAGGAGTTGACGACTATGGGAAATCCTCCCAGCATACAGAACCTTATTGCAAGTCTGGGTGGTGTCGGGGCGGAGGACATACTTTCTGTTGACCCCACTGACAAGCAGGAAGGCTTCAAGGAACTCGAGGCATGGGTTGAAGGTTCTTTGGATATGTACAAGGCACGCGTCCTCATCCTTCGATCGTGCTCACCCTAATGCGCACGTTAAGCCCGAGTTTCGCCCAATATTGTACCCCATCTTCTGCCACTTCTACCTTGACCTCATTCAAAAGGGTTTCAAAGAAGCTGGTGGGTGGACCGTTTATTGGATGCACACGGTACCGTTAAGCTTGGCGTAAACTCTCCAGCAATACGCTTCTACTCTGCATTCGCGCCCGCACTTGTGGCGAGCCATAACTCGACACTCCATCACCTTTCCACGTTGCTTTTACCTTCCCATGTTCAGAATGATTCCCTGGCTCAGCGCTTCCTCAATGAAAAATATATAATCAGGATGAGTCGTTCGGGTTTTAGTCTTCTTGTAGGATGGTTGACAGAGGGCGTCGGCGGCGAGGCACTCGGTGCAGGAGAAGGCTTTTCTGGCGAAATAGGGAAAAGAGGGAGAGCGGCAGTAATGCGTGTGGTGAATAATCATCTGCGATTCGACGGTGAATAATCCCTCTTCCTCCCTTTTGTGTGTTTATATTTTCCAAGTGACCTCTGCCAGCACAACTGCTGTGTCTCTCAGTGCTTGGGAAGAGTCCACTGGACTTCTTTCGTCACTTATTCCTAAAACAGCGAATATCTCTGCCATCCCTAATCCAAACACATTCAATGCCTCCAAAGGGGAACTGAAACTCGGTCCTCCCCCAATCTCAGAAGATTTGCGTGCGGAAACAGAACGTGTCCTCCGAGAACAGGCAATGTTGGACAGAGATCCTAACGCACAGTATGACATACATTTTTCTCGACCGCAAGCCCATCCAGGCGTCATTTCACCAACTGAAGCAGACATACTCCCTCACCCGCCTTCGTTTAAAACAATTGATGTGCAAAGGGAAGTAGAGAAAGTGCGTGATGCAAGGAAACGCGTACGCCTCGATCCATCAGCCCTGTCATCCGTGGACCTTGGTTCTGGACAAGGTGCAGCTGCGCGAGCTCGAGCTTTGCCGAGTATTTGCGCGTATACGTTGCACGATGGGGGAGAGGGGTGAGTTTCCTGGGCTTGGTGTTTACAATTCGATGAAGATGGATGATGCTAGAGCCCCGTGTTGCGCTTTCTCCCCCGATATTACGCTGATGGCGGCCGGTTTCTCCGAGAGTTATATCCGTTTATGGAGTCTGAAGGGAGGAAAACTCAAAGGGTTGCGGAATGAAAAATTGCCCGAATCGGCAAGAAATTGTAGGTTTCTTTGAAGTCTTTGCGTCCTCGCATCTGAAATGTGGTGCCTGCAGCAAATATATCCAGACTCCGGGAGAGAGAAGATGCCACAACTCGAAAATTGGTTGGTCATAGTGGGCCTGTTTATTCTCTTTCTTTCGATCCCCTCGGAGGTTCTGCAGTGCCTCCGAGATATCTCTTGTCTTCCTCTGCGGATGCCACAGCTAGGCTTTGGTCATTGGATACAATGTCCAACGTTGTCGCCTATCGAGGTCATCAACAACCCGTCTGGGACGTGCAGTGGAGTCCCATGGGCGTCTATTTTGCGACTGCCAGTCGGGACAGGACCGCCAGACTTTGGTCTACGGATCGGACGTCGTGTCTGAGGATCTACGTGGGTCATTTGAGTGATGTTGATGTACGTAGAGTGGCAATGCCTTATCTTTCGCTGACACATCCGTTCAGTGTGTCCGCTTCCATCCCAACTCGTTGTATCTAGCGACGGGGTCGAGTGATTGGACAGCGCGACTGTGGGACGCCCAACGAGGCACGTGTGTGCGGGTATTTATCGGACATCAAGGAATGCTCTCCACACTGGCGATTAGTCCAGATGGTAGGTATCTCGCCAGTGCAGGGGAAGACCTTGCTATCAATCTCTGGGATTTGGGGTCCGGAAAGCGAATCAAGAAAATGACGGGTCATACCGCATCCGTGTACACTTTGGCATTCAGCGCGGAGTCGTCAATGCTTGTGAGCGGAGGTGCAGATTGGACAGTACGGTGCTGGGACGTCAAAAGCTCTGGTGGTAAAGTCAAGTCCCGCGAAAATGGAATGAATGAAGGTTCCACGCTTCACAATGATGATGATGAAAACAATGAAACGTGCGTTCTAGAGTCCATGGTGTCGATCTTCATTTTGATACGTTCCCATCTCTGCAGTTCCGACTTGTTGGCAACTTTCCCCACGAAGAGAACTCCTATAAATCAGGTTCACTTCACACCACGCAACCTTTGCCTGGTGGCTGGTAACTATCTCCCCCCGGAATTGAGATAGTTTGTTTCGGGACATCTGCATTGAGGGTCCATGCCTGTGGCAGACAAGCGATTGCTCGTCGACAGGTTCATGTAAATTATCATAGAATCCGCAGGTTACTCCTCAGGGCCTGAGCCGTTCTGCGAACGAATATTCATTGCTTGTGAGACTGGCCAAGCTTTCTACTGATTGAGTCACGTGACGAACCATGGAATGGCCAGCATTCAAGTACTTACATGCTCAATAACAAGTTACTGCCACTCAAGATACCACACGTTTCTTCAAGGGTATATTTCTCCACTCACTGCTCTCCCGACCGACAACCCTTCGTTTCTTAGATGGATGCTATGGAAGAGGATCATATACTAGTGACTAGCACCTCTTTTCCTGAAGGTTCGCCCGAAGTACAGGGTACGGCGAGCCATGCCCCCCCTCTGTCTTGTGCGTTCTCATCGCACTCTATACACTCCATGTCAGATTCATTTTCCTGACCATTGTGATTGCACATGCCCCACATATGGTATGTAGTAGCGCCGATACCACCAAGTTCGCGCGAATTTCGGGACGTTCAAGTCAAAGTACACATAAGAAGACCCGAAAAGGACTCGTGGGTATACCTCGGACGTGCTCTCGTCTCTCAGGAGATCACTGGGCAGTCGTCGCGTGTCGGTATGAGCCAATCTCCGCCAGCACAAATTTCGTGTTGATCGTCATGACCAGTGGTCCGTTCCATGTCATCTGGGAAAGTGATGGTTTCATTCGGCGAGGTGAGTGACCCGTACGCCCCCCTTTGCTCTCGCTGTAATGCGTGGACGAGTTTAGTTATCGGACTTGCAAGCTGAGAAGCGCGGTAATTTTGTCGTCATTGGATGCGTCGATGGTGCCCATGTCGTGTCGTGGTCATTCAATGTGCGTTACTCATTGTGGCATGTTGGCGGCACTGCTTGACGGGGTGTATATCAGGCTTTGAATAACTCCGACACCCTTCGTTTGCTCGCGAGTATCGAACTTGCGTGCTATCGGTGCAGACTCGCGCTCGTTGATCCCCGACACCACGCAAAGACGCGAAGACGCATCGAGCGCATCATCAAGGATGACAAACGCCGAAGACACAAGCGACGTAAAGATCAAGATGCAATGATTGATGCATTTTCCAAGCAGAATCTTAATGAAGGTGATATGGAACCAAATTCGTGATACTATTTGGCAATTGGTTGGATAACATCAACCTAGAATTTGCATGGACTGTAGTTATCTGGGCTTCGATTTGGTCTTATCCGGGTCGCTCCAGGTTGTACCCAGCTGTATCATTTACATACCGATTGTCAATTGTAGTGATACCTGTCCTGCTTTCAGACTTAAATCTAAGTATCATGAAATGCAACAAGGTATATAATAAATACTAGATACAAGTACCAGATGTGACAATTTACAACTGGAAGTGTCTGCACAACTCAAGGGTGAAATGAGTGGACGGACGTCAAGCTTGAGGCAAGGTATGAATGCTCTAAATATTCAGTAAACTACGCAAGTATTCCAACAAAAATAAAATAGGTCATGAAATCGAAGCATATGGTTTGTGGTGTAGAACCATAGTCAAAGAATTACTCAGGAGGATGCAAGATGGGTTCATCAACCCATGGCCCATTGGCAGACAAGGATTCTGTAGCCGACGACCTCTCTCCTGTGAGATTTATCCCAGATGCTCGTCGCTCAGAGTATTGCGGAGGAAGTTCAACAACCTCAGCAGCATCCTCGGGGAAATGATCCTCGGCATCCGTATGGAGGATAAAACGGGCGAGAGGTTGATAACTTGACACCCCGGCCATAGCGACCTTCCGGCGACCGCTCGACGACATGGATGAACCAGCAATGTCGCCAGATGCAGTAAAGTTGTCACTATTCGAG
This sequence comes from Phylloporus rhodoxanthus, assembly GCA_038091195.1. NCBI lineage: Eukaryota > Fungi > Basidiomycota > Agaricomycetes > Boletales > Boletaceae > Phylloporus > Phylloporus rhodoxanthus. The sequence continues at coordinate 25,688 of JBBPNZ010000140.1, read as the reverse complement.
TTTTGTCGAAGGTGTCGGGGCGTATGAAGTGCTTCTGATGCATGGATAGAGGGTTCTGCCGATGGCGATGTCTCTTGATACGATGATGGCGTTGCAAGCAAACCAGATATGACTGGACGACTGGCGGAATGATTTTGATACGGAAAGGGGTATATTTGGGGATGTTGAAAATTATCAATGCCAGGGTCGAGATCCACTGAATGTGAACTACGCGATTTTCGTGTTGGGCTAAGTCCATACGCTGTATGCCTGTAGCGATGGCGTTTTAAGTAGAATACCGCTAGCGCGACGATAGCCGTAACGGCAAGGACTGTACCAACCGCCACTCCCACAATGGTAGCCGTGGAGACGCCGGATGTGTACGTGGGAGATGGCATAGGGGAACTAGCTGACGAAGTCGACGATGGAATGGCGTTTATAGTGGAGGATGGCGAACTAGCACCGAGACAAGTGGCAGTATTGGAAAGGGCGACGATCTCGATGTAAGAGGTCCCGCCTGAGTTGCCCTTGGCATCGGTCATTGTGAAAATAATGGTATTGCCGGCTGCAACGTTGGCGGTCCATGTGAAACTTGTCCCCGATGAAACGGGAGGGTGTATGAGGAATGAGTCTCCACCAGGAATGAATCCCTGCGTGTAAACGAGATCTGAGCTGCAGAAGAAATGAGTGTCCAAAAAGACTAACCGCGATTGTGATAGGTAAGTCGGCACCATCATAGCCATTGAAGACATAAGGGCTAGTTGTCCAGATGAGTCTGTTAGGTGCGAAGGACTGAGAGCTTGAACACACCCGCATTGTTGCAGTGAAGAAGGGAGGTTGAAAGAGAAGGGAAGAGAAGGATTAGAGGTATTACAGGAAGCACTTCCGACCGGCGCTCCCATAGTGAGCAAGTCGGATGTTCCGCCAGTTGCAAAACCAGTTGCGTCGGACATGGTGAGTAAAAACTGGGCTCCCTTGAGGAATGGAATAGACAAAATTTGATAAGCGCCCTCATTTTGATTAAACGCTGTCGATGGTATAGATATGTTCCTTGGAATGTCGAAGACCTTGAGAAACGGAATGAGGCGGACACTGGAATCCCTGAGGGGGACAACGCACGGGTATCAACGTGATTTGGAAGGGAGGCTGACCCCCTACCATTCAACCGTCGTGACATAGACTTATCAAACGACACTGCTAGGCTCACTCACCTATCCAGGTAACATTTAGAGGGCCACATTGAGTTGGCGAAGACCCAACGGATACACTGAAGGAGAGCGCAGGTGAAGAGTAAAAAGCGAAGAATAAGAACGATGGCACAAGGGAAGAACGCATACTCAAACGATGGACAGCTTGGCAGAAATTAACCCCGGGAAAAAAGCGACTTTTTGTACGTAGGAACTTGGAACACGCGCGTTAATGCCCTTGACATTATTACGTCAGCTTAGTAGTGACACCAACATTTACAACAGGATGGCTTGGTAGGGTCACTCACTGAAAGATCGCACGCAAGGTGAAACACTGCGGCTGGCGAGGCGATACACGGCACTGCAGCTAACCGTACCTGAATTGAGTCGCCGCATCAAATTCACGGAGGTTTCCGTTTACACTCTCCCTCTTCTGGATTGGTCTCCCCATCGTCAACAGCGTCGAGAAAACCCTCGTCAAGGTGCGTCTACTCTTCCGATACATTCCTCATTCACATGTCCCATCTCTGCGCCGTTGGAATATGGGTATTGAGAATTGCATTCTCAGTGCAGGATGGATCGCGTCGGCGAGGTTGGATGTTAGCTGACTTTACTTTCTTCCACAGATAGGATATGGGTTTCAAACACAACAACGGTTCGTGGTCATTTCAGCTAATTTGCTGCGCCCTAATCCTGCGGGCATGTGCTAGTTCTCCACAACAACCACTTCCACAAGGATTGGCAGCGCCGCGTGCGCACCTGGTTCGATCAACCCGGCCGCAAGCTGCGCAGACGCAACGCCCGTAAAGTTAAGGCGGCAAGGCTCGGTGTCCGCCCCCTTACACTTCTCCGCCCTGCTGTCCGTTGCCAGACTGTTCGCTACAATCGCAAGATTCGCGCGGGTCGTGGGTTTACTCTGGCTGAGCTGAAGGAGGCAGGTGTCAACCGCAAAGAGGCACGCGGCATTGGCATAGTTGTTGACCACCGGAGGAGAAACCTGAGCGAGGAGGGAAAGACTCTCAATGTCGAGCGGTTGAAAGCCTACAAGTCCAGGCTTGTCGTCTTCCCCCGAAAGGCATCCAAGCCTAAGAAGGGTGATTCCACTGTAAGTGCTCATGTGGTTGGAATCAGTCTGGTGATCTGAACGTGACTCCAGGGCGATGATCTCACGGCCGAGACGACACGAACTGCCCTTCCTCTCCCCGAACCATATGTCCGCGAGCCTCCCCGCAAAATCACAGACGAGGAGCGGTCGTTTGAAGCATACAGAACACTTCGTATTGCTCGTGCCAATGCCCGGTATGAAGGTGTACGTAAAATTAGGGCTGCAAAGGTATGTCGGATCCCAGCCATATGATGTAGCAGCATTGAACTACTTCCCTCATCTAGAAAGAAGAAGAGGAGGCAAACAAGAAGAAGTAAAGCTTTTGCGTACACTCTGTTTTGCACCAGTGGGCTACATTCTTTCTCTTGTATGCACCCAAAATCCGATGCTCAGCCTGGGCTCGGAATGTCACATGCAACATGTCCTATGACCACAATGTGCTCAACGACACGATCATGATCAATGCTCTAAGTCATGTACAGGGTATCTAATTGATCCGGGAATATTCAAAGTGTTCGCGAACAATAGATAAGCATGAAAATACGAAAAGGGTGCCATCAGTCCGCCTTCTTCACGATTGCTTCCTGAATTTCTTTCTCTGCAACCACTCCGACAAGGCGGGCCTGTTCTGCAACCTCCTTGAGAACATTCAATACATCTCCATTGCCCTTGATGAAACCAAACTCGGCGTAGACGAGTCCCTGTTCCTTGGCAAATTCTTTCACCAACAGGCTGGCCTCACGCAAGTTGTGGCGCGGAAGACGGGGAAAGAGATGGTGAGTGACCTGAAGGTGAAGACCGCCGTGAATGAAGGAAAGGAATGGAGGGCATATAACGTCGGTAGTCGTTCTAAGTTGACGATGAGGAAACGATTCCGTAGGGCCAAGGTCCGCCGTGGACATGGAGAAATGAGAAAGCACAATCTGGGGAGAACATTGGAATGAGTAGTGTGACATTGGCGACGCTCACCTGGACATGGAGAGGACTGGTGACCACGTGAGAGACGATGAGATACATGAGGGCGTTGGTCCACGACCCGCAGCCCTTGAGCACCGCACCAAACCAACACCAAAAGAAGGCTACGCCAGTCACCTCTAACCACCATGACCACCTTCCACCCCTCGCCCTGCGGGTGTCGAATGCTTTCCGGATCAAGAAGCCATAAGCGTTGGCGTAAAGATTAAACCTGCCAAAAGCGAGGAGGATATAAAAAAGTTTATGTTGTAAGGAGATGAAGACCGCGGCGAAACGGTCAAAGAGCATAGTTCGTTTGTAGTAGGAAGACCACAGAGATTTGAAGAACGCCGTTGAGATTGCCAGGAACGGGAAATGCTCAATATCGGGATCGCTAACAGAATATGAGGGGAGGACGAAAAGTGTTGGGGACGAAACCTACTGAGAAGGATGGTTCGTTACGACTGGCAAGCCAAGGTTGAGTGAGGGTTGCGACAGCGAAGGGGGACTTACGATGATGCACATTGTGATTCTAGAAATGTGCAGGGGTAAAATGCTCAGCAGTATAGATAAAAGCGAAAACTCACGTCGACCCACCAGCCTACGCTGAGACCGCCAATAAAGTCGGCAAGAAAGATGGCAAGGAGGCGATCTATGGTCCAGTCATGTGTGACGCCCATATGACCGAGGTCGTGCACAGTAAAGACGAGTTGGTGCCAGAGCAAACCGAGGCAGACGGCACTAAGGAGTAGCCAGCCATGCTTGTACGCATAGGCAGAGGAAGCAGCCAAGAGGAGGTATCGGGCGACTTCTGGGCCATAGCCAGTGAGATAGCGAGTTTTGTAGAGACCAGCGTTGGTGACGCGCCTGTGAAGTTTCTTGTAGGCAGCGGAATGGCGAGCCTGTACCTCGAGGGACAAGGAGGAGGGGAGAGGCTGAAGAGTAGCAAGGGAGGGTCCGTGTTTGTCGCGAAGAAGGGAGCTGTCTTTGGGGACGAGAAGGATCTCAGAGGACAAGCCAGACGGGGAGATTACTGGCTGCGCTTCGTTGTGCCAAACGAGAGAGCCGTCTGGGGACAATTTACGAACCCAACCGGACGCGACTGGGGGGAGGAAGGGGTCCCATGGGTGCGGGGCAGTGTCGACGGTGCCGATGACATATTTTTTAATTGTGCTGATGGTCTTCTCACCGTGGTACGCGTCGATCTCGTCAGCGGCGTCACGGCCGACGAAGTGGAGGATGGCGAGTGCGCCTCCGGGGTGTGCGGCGAGCCAGGAGGGCGGGATACGGAGGAGGAGGTCGTTGTACACGACGAGGGCGTCGCCGGCGAGGATACGGGCGGCGACGTCCTCGCGGGACCAACATCTGTGGACGAGGCCCATGTAATATATAATGGGAGAGAAAAGCAGGCGCCACAGCGGCTTGGATGCCCGTATAAATAGCGGTGCACGGGCTCAGCACCTCTTGTCAACGTCCTCGACGTCGTGCACAACTCGCTGCTCACCGTCGCCGACAGCACCGACGAGCGTTGTTCGGTTTGACGTGGGAACGACGGATCGCGATGTCAAGGATGCAATCGGGCAGCAGTAAACCACCACAGCCCGCGCAGAGCCCGCCTCAGCCAAACCACCAGCGCACACCGAATAGGACCCGCCAGCGATCCTACTCGGACCCCTTCTTAGATCCAGTTCACCACGCAAAACCCGTGCCCCGCCTGCCCCCAGAGCCACCCCCGAAACACTCAAAGATGGCATCTCTAACCACAAATAAACAACTCCCTCATCGCGACAACATCATCGACGCCGTCAGAGATACCGTACAGCTCAAGTCCTCAGAGCAGCCCCGCACCAGGTCCGGTCGCAGCCTCACCGTCGTTGCGTCCGTCACTCGCCCTTTCCTCCTGCTAATCTCTCATATCCCTCCCAATACAGTAATCAGCAACTAGGCGCTCCCCGTGCCCACGGTCGCCGCTCAATGTCTCAGGATTCTGTCCTGCACGCCGCTAACGCCCTCGAAAAGGCAAAGGCAAAGCCTCGCGGAAAGAAGGGCTCCGTCCATGCGGACGTCATAGACAGGCTCGATTTCAGTGGTGTAGGGCCCAGTTCGTCCCCCCGTCTTTCCCACCCCCTTCAGTTCTCTCACAATCTCTCCCATCAGTGTTCCACCACGATGGCCCCTTCGATGCCTGTGCACCCTCTCGCAACCGTCACCGCACCAGGGCACCCATGCTCGCCTGGAGCAGCCCTCCAGACCAAGATGTACTGCGCTCCGACACTCCATTCCATTCTCCAGATGCCTACAAGGGGTCATTTTCTTCCACGTATGATACCCCAAAGAAAAAAGTGGATGCCATCGCAGAGGCTTGGGGAATCCATGAGCCTGAGCCATACGAGGAATTTCTTGCAGGTGGCGGCACAGCTCGGCATGGCGACACGCCGTCCAACTCCATTTACGCCGGTAGGGAGGGGCATAATTCCCGACATAGCACACCACAACACTCGTTTGGGCGGCGTTCCAAGGACGGTCGTGACCTCCGCGAAGTCTATAGAGAATATCTAGACGATGATGCCAGGCAGCCTCAGGTTCGGGACAAGGATCGTGCAGATAGAGAAGGTCGTCGTCCCCGACGTGGTGCTTTACCTCCCCCGCAACCAATTATGGTCCCAGACGCACATGATGCGCACCAATCTGATGTGGAAAGCGGCCCTGGATCCCCCTCGGGAGTACCTAAACGTACCAAGTCTCTTATGCAACGTATTCGCAAGATGCGAGATTCTCCCAATGTCCCCGTGGGTTATGATGATGCCGAAAAACCACCTTCGCCGAATGCGGCAGACCAGAACCAACCCATGACTCGGCTTACGCATCGTCCACAGAATTCTTTCCTTGGACGTTTCGCCGGTGGTAACGGCACCAATACTGATCGCCGTGGAAACATGAAGGAGAACATGTCCCCAATGTCAGACCACTCAGAAACTTATGTGTACATTGATGATCCGCGAAAGGATAAACAACTCCCAGCAACACCTAATGCACCAGCAACGGCTCGCACGCCATCGGGCGAGGACAGATATGCAGACTATGAAGGCACACCCGGATCACCTGGATCCGGCGCTGTCCTTGGTCGGAAGACGAGTTTATTGAAGAAGGTCAAGGATGTTGTCAGGGGTCCGAAGTAAGGCGCTCTCGCTAGAAAGCCCATCACACTTTAGCTTTGTGTTCTCTTTCTTTTCTTTTCTCTTCTCTCGTTCCTACCCAGTTTCTGAGCTCTTCTTCCGGTCGTGTCACATGTCCTTTTTCCCAACGTAAGGCATTTTCATGCCGCTTTTTTGTCGTATTATGGTTTTGCGATTTGCCTCTGTTTCCTTTCCTTCATGCTTCCTGTATTCATCCTAGTGACCTATTATCTACATATACCCACCTCCTTCGAGGTTGTATGTAGGTCTACACTGTGATTTCCGATGTTTATCTAATAGTGTAAGTGTTCCACCTGCTCGGGAGAATTGTCTCGTGTTTGACTCAAGATCTAAATGATTCTACTATTGAACCCGGCATCCTCTAACACGCTTTTCACGTCCTCTATTCTCACTTCTTCCCGATGGAATATTCCAGCAGCTAAAGCAGACTCTACATTGGTTTCCTTGAACACACTTACGAAGTGTTCTTTGCTTCCTGCGCCACTGCTGGCCACCACCGGGATCGACACAGCGTTTTTCACCATCCGAATTAGCTCGTGATCAAAGCCAAGACCCGTCCCGTCCCTGTCAATATTGTTTAGGAGGATCTCTCCCGCTCCAAGCCTTTGTGCGCCCTTCGCCAACTCTACAGCCGAGACTGGACAGGTTTTTCGTCCTCCAGAGACGGTGCATTGATACCACCAAGCCTTGTCACACTGATCGGAATTATCATGTTCATAGACAAGTTCGTCTCTGTACGGTCCATCATATGTCACGGGGTTCACGTAAACCCGTTTTGGATCAATCGAGACGACAACGGCTTGGCTGCCATACACCTCGGATATGGTTTCGATGGCACTAGTGCCGTCGCCGACATTGTTCGCTGCACGCAGCCTTTCCACCGCGTAGACGGCCTCGGAGCCTATGCTAACCTTATCAGCACCAGCGCGGAAATATGCTCCGGCTACTTCCACTGCGGAGCGTTTGGTATCGTCTGGATCGACGGTGTCCTTGATACCACCTCCGATCGTAAGAGGGACGAACACCTTCTGGGCAGCAACGCGAACGACGGCAAGCATCGGCTGATCGTGGAGAGGGGAGTGACGAAATGAGGTAATATTGAGAAGGCACAGTTCATCTGCCCCAGCGTGGTAATACCTATCGGCGAGTGCGACCGGTTTCCCAAGGTTGCGCACTGCACCGGCGGCCCTGACCGCGGTAGCATCCGAAGAGGAGACTTTCTCGCGGACATCATATTGATCGCCTTTCGTGACGACGAGGTCACCGTCATCGTTGGCACGGACATCCAAGCATGCGATGATACGCTTGGTGAACCCATCCCTGGGTTTGGGAAGACGGGGTATAGGGAGGGATGGAGGATCAAGGACACGTCCATTGCGAGATTGTTCAATCCAGGTCTTCAGGATATGTAGGCCAGCTGGGCCGGACTTTTCGGGGTGGAATTGGGTAGCAAATATATTATTTTTTCGCACCGTGGATACGAAGAGCTCCTGTCCGTATTGAGTGGTGGAATGCGCCCACTGGGCGGCGGGTATAGAAGGATCGTATTTGGCACAGTAAGAGTGCACGAAATAATAGTGCGAGGTGGAGGAGACACCCTCGAGAGCTGAGGGATTGGAGGGATCGAGACATTCCACGGAGTTCCAGCCCATGTGTGGGACTGCTTTGTCTGCATCATCGAAACGAACAATCGGGCATGAAATCGTCCCTAGTCCTCGCGTGCCGGGTGACTCGGCCGAAGATGCGAAGAGGACCTGCATGCCGATGCATATGCCAAAGTATGGCTTCCCAGATTCTACGTACTCTTTAAGGGGCTCGAACAGACCGCGGGCGTGCAAGGACTGAATGGCGGTGTGGAAGGCGCCTTGACCAGGAAAAATGAGGGCCTATCAGATGCAATGAGATCATCTGGCACGGTGATGGACTAAACGTTACTCACGGGTGTATCTGGCACCCTGTACAACTCGGCAAAATCGTGGGCGTTTCTGATCCACTTGTAATCAGCGTAGCCAAGCTTTGTGAGCGAGTTTGCGAGGCTCTGTACATTGCCAGCGCCGTGATCGAGGAGGAAGAGACGCATGATGTGACTATGTAATTCAACTCAGATCAGATCATGACATATCATCCTAACCGCAATAAAAGGCCGCCGTGAAATGAGTTATTATCCTTTCATTCGTCCCCCCGTCATGGTACCCCAGCCCATTCCCATCCCATCGCGCGTCGTCGCCCCTTCCATCTCCCCGTCGTCACACCCGTTGTCAGACAGACTCCGTCACCACGACTCCCTCGCAGCCCTCGGTGCCGTCAGGCGGCCAAAAGTACTCCACCCAGCCGACAACGAGGATCTAAGGCTCCTCATCCTAGAAAACATTAGCTTAGATGCTGTCCGTTACTTCAAATCCCAAGGTTTTCATGTCGACCACTACACCAAAGCTTTTTCGGAGGCTGAGCTTCTGGAAATAATTCCCCATTATCACGCCATTGGCATACGTAGCAAGACTCGAATCACAGAGAAAGTCATCAAGGCGGCGACAAAGGCATGCACCATCCATTCAACCTCGGCCCTTTTCTCACCCTTCATTTTTCTTTAGCTCCTCGTCGTCGGATGCTTCTGCATCGGGACCAATCAGGTCGATCTTATCACCGCAGCCAAGGCTGGCATCCCCGTCTTTAACTCCCCCTTCTCCAATTCTCGATCAGTCGCGGAGCTGGTCGTCTCCGAGATCATCGCACTCTCGCGGCAATGGTGCCAACGTTCTCATGAAATGCGTGCGGGCATCTGGAACAAGCAGTCCAAGGGTTGCTGGGAGGTCCGTGGAAAGACTCTTGGAATTGTGGGATACGGACACATTGGGTCACAACTCTCCGTCCTCGCCGAGGCCTTTGGCATGCGCGTCATCTTCTACGATGTCATCAACTTGATGCCTCTCGGCTCGGCTCGCCAGGTCGAATCACTTCAAGCACTTTTGGAGGAGGCTGATTTTGTCACTCTTCACGTCCCTGAGCTTCCCGAGACCACCAACATGATTTCGAAGCAGCAGCTCGAGCAGATGAAAGACGGATCATATCTGATCAACAATGCCCGCGGCCATGTAGTCGACATCCCAGCCCTCGTTGATGCACTCACATCCAAACACCTCGCTGGTGCTGCGTTGGATGTGTACCCCGTTGAGCCAGGATCGAATGGTGCGCCATTCGATGACCAGCTCAATTCATGGTCCACTGCTCTTCGTAATCTTCCAAACGTGATTCTCACCCCCCACATCGGAGGTTCCACCGAAGAGGCACAACGCATGATTGGGGAAGAAGTCTCCCAAGCGCTGACGCGTTACCTCACTTATGGCTCTACTCTTGGCGCAGTCAACTTCCCAGAGGTCGACTTACGTGCTATTACTGCGGAACAAGGCAACAACATCCGCGTTTGTTATGTCCACACCAACCAGCCCGGTGTGCTCAGACAGGTCAACGACATTTTGTCCCCATACAATGTCGAAAAGCAGTACTCAGACTCAAAGGGCGACGTCGCTTACCTGCTGGCCGATATCGCCGATGTCAGTCCTTCAGATATTAATAAACTCAAGGAGAACATTAGCCAGACAAAAGCAAACATCCTAACACGTTTGTTGGTGTGATAACACTCATACGTGACCTACCATTCAACTGGTTTGCTATTTAACATAGGTAATCCCAAAATACATGTTCATCGAGACAGATGTACTACAAAAACACCAGGTTGTACAATCACACTAATAAGTGTGATATTGCAAGCTTGCAACAGAAAATGCATTAGTCCCGTAGTTCTTGCTACAGTTCAATGCCTAAAGAGTGGGGAAAGGCATGTCTTTATCCTCAACTTTCTTCCTCAGGGTCCCCTATTCCACCAGAAAGGATAGCAAACGTAGTCTCCATTTCTGGAAGACACGGTGAATCGTAAATCTTACATGTCCGTGTGTTTCCGCGGGCTTTCTTGAGTTGCAAACTAGCAGAGATTGAGCAGTGTGACCCAGCAACGACCAAGAAAATGTAGTCACTGACCGTGTAGTAGAAGCATGTGCCATAATGTTGCCTCCAATGGGTTTCTTCTCATTCGCAGCATATGGCCCAGCAGATGCGTCAGGATTTGACATGACTTGATTTGAAACTACGACGGCGATGCCAAACTAAAAAGTGGGCATAAGCCATGTTTTTCACGAACGACCAAGGAAATTCGAACGTACCTCATCAGCTAGCCGCTGAAGGGTGCGCAGGAACTTTCCGAGGTGATTTTGGCGCGCGGAAAGTTCTCCACGACCACTGAAATCCGTCCTGTACAGTGCTGTACAAGAGTCGACGATAAGAAGACAGAACCTGGTGCCAATCATCAGGAGTTAGGATGCAGCGCTGCAAACACATACGGCACACGTGGCACCTTGACTCTGCCATGAGCGCACTGGCACTCGTGAGCAGACTATTCTGATGGTCTGCATTATATGCGCGAGCATACGCAACATTGTCCAGCACTTCTTCTCCATTGAGACCATACCGCTCAGCAACGGCAAGGAGACGTGTAGGACGAAAAGTTCCCTCGGTGTCGATATACAGACATTTACCCTCCCCACCTCCCATGTTGACGGGGAGCTGGCAAGTCACCGAGAGGGTGTGGCATAACTGGGATTTGCCCGTTCTGAATTCACCAAACAGCTCTGTTATAGCACCAGTCTCGATGCCACCTATATGGGAGTTAGACAGCACAGCATACAAAGTCAATTTCACGTTCACAAACCACCCAGCAGAGCGTCTAGCTGTTTGGAGCCGGTGGTGATATGTACCAGCTCAGAACGACGGGCATGAACTTCTGTAGCGCTCTGGAAGCCAAGTGGGACGATTTTCTGGGCTAGTCTCGCGTTGTGATTCACCAGACAATATCAGGATGACGCAGCCCAGTACTTGCCTTCAGTAAGAATCTTGTCTGCCTTGTTGTCTGATATGCCTTTGATAGCCATGAGGTTCTTTTTGGGTGTAAAAGCGACAGCTTCAACAGTATGAAGACCGGCATCTGCAAGTTTCTTGATGTCATTGGCATGTATACCAGCTTCCTCTAGTTTGCCAACTAGGAGAGGGCCGGAGAGGGAATGATCTTCCTGTTGTTCCTCATTCTGCGATGGTTGAGACATGGCTGTCGGTATAGGGTAAATGGCAAGATCGAAAGCGTAATTAATGAGGACGCGTCCATCACGTGGCCGCGTACAAACTACTACGGGACAATTGCAGAATAGCTAGTCTCGTCGAGCAGATTGTCGGCTGAGTTTCGACTCGAGCAAAGCAACAGCAGGAAGATCCAGTATTACCCTTCGCCACTTGACGAGGTCATACACATTCACCTCATCAACATGTCTGAATGCCAGTCCTCGTAAATTCCTTCCAGCACGTTGGATGGCAGGATCCACCTGCGGTAGGCCCGAAACAAAGAGAGTCCCCGTTCTCCATCCAAGCGTTTCAAGTCGATTCTTGAGCGTGATCGTCTTGTGACAATACCACTTGATACGAGGCACCACGCCAAGTCGCTGTTCTTTGAATTTCGACGAGAGTGCCACCCTCATTCCCATCTCGACGACCTTTCGATTAAGCTTCGTACTGAAATCGCGTGGTTTCGGACCGAAGGCGACACCTCCTCCGCGAAGCATAGGACTCTGTGCATCTCCTAGACGTGCTCTCCCAGTCCCCTTTTGAGGTCGAATTTTCCTTCCTGAGCCTCGGACCTCCCCTCGGGTCTTGGTATTTGCGCTCCCTTGGCGGAGGGAATCCAAGTGGTGAACGGCACAGAGATGCAAGATGTCGCGTCGGATGGGATGGTTGAATACGGTCGGGTCAAGGACCACTGCTTTGTCTCTTGCCTTCTTTCCCTCGAGGGATGACAATGAGAGAAAAACAGGATCGACAGGATCTATAGCTGATTAGCACGCCGGTCAGCGGGGAATAACTCAAGCGAGAGAGAAAAAGGACCTCTAAGCTCTCCGGTCGAAGATTCTTGACTATGGACTGATACATCAGCGAACGTCCGTGTTCGACTGGGTACCAGCGCACGGGTTCTCACTGCAGCCACCCTTGGTTGTCGGGCAGCTTGCCAAAAGGATGAAAACATGGCGTGGGGTGGCGGTGAAAACGAGTGGACGAGCATTATGGAATTACCATAAGTGGATTGTGGGAATTATTTGCCATCCACACACTCACACTCAACGTGCACGCAGAGACCATCAACGGTTAAACTGACTCAGAGACGACGGCACGGTACGTTGACTCATTGTTCCTTCTCTATCCGTCCCAGAGCAGAGAGCAACCAAGAACACCCAATGGCTGCCCGGGAATGTGCTGGATGCGACTTTCTCTCCATGGATGACACAGCTCGCCATCGAACAAATTTGGCTGATCTCACTCCCTGCAGATAATCGCAACCTCGGCAATTTCTTCTCAACCATAAAATGTCGACAAGGGCCGTTCAAACTTTTGGTAAAAAAAAGGTTCGGAAGGACACAGACAATCTCGGGCGACTGATCCACTCACCCTTGTGTTGCAGACAGCTACTGCGGTAGCCCATGCAAAGGAGGGCCGTGGACTCATCCGCATCAATGGATCTCCCCTCCAGCTCGTCCAGCCCGAGATACTCCGCTTCAAGATTTACGAGCCAGTTCTTGTTGCGGGAGAAGACTCGTTTTCACCTCTTGACATCCGAGTGCGTGTCAAGGGCGGAGGACACACCTCGCAGGTGTATGCTATCCGCCAGGCCATCGCTAAGGCCGTCGTTGCATACTACTCCAAATACATTGATGCTTACAGCGCTATGGAGTTGAAGAAAAAGCTGGTTGCGTACGACCGTACGTTACTGATCGCAGATCCCAGACGGATGGAGCCGAAGAAGTTTGGTGGTCAGGGTGCCCGTGCTCGCAGGCAGAAGAGGTGCGTCTATATTGTTGTGCTTCTGAATCGTCCGCTGATCCATGCTATAGTTACCGGTGAAGACCAGCCATATTCATTGGGCATCACTCATTGCCTTGTTTCTCCCTACCATACCGTGATAGTGTCCTTGTACATATGACAATGATCGCATGTTTGTGTTGTGCGGCTGGAGGGAGATCACGTGTTGCTCAGCATATATGTTCCGTCCAGCTGTGCTCGTGCCCCAACTCATATGGACCTCTCGGACTTGCAGTCAACACCATCCACAGCGAAGCACCAGAGCTTCCTGGTTGATGCACACGGCGACCCGTTGAAAATAAATCTGCAAGCTGTCGAACTCGAGGGCCGCCCCAAGCTCGTCAGAACGTTGAAGGTTGGTCAAACTTGTCCTCATGTCCATCCCGTGTTCACAATTCCATTGATTCTAACCCAGAGTTCGGGGGCGCTCGTTGTGAGCAATGCAAAAGAGGCGGTTATCATCCTGGTTGACTCTTCGACCGAAAGCGGCAAACGTCTCATCCGCACATGGGGCCGTGACGCAAGCAAGGTGGTTCTAGAGTACACTTGGGTCCATGCATCTATAGATATTGGTCGGCCTTTGCTTGCGGGCGATAACTGGGGGGGCGCGATGACGATAGACGATGGGAAACCCGTTACGATCGATGGTGTTGTGGTGGATGAAGATGAAATTGAAGTTGAGGAACTCATAACAAAGTCAGTCACTTAATCCCCGCCGCATAAGTCTACTGATGCACTTTACAAGAAGTCCGCTACCAACTCCCAGAGTAACCCCAGTTGATCCTGCATCGCAACGACGCGAGAACACTGTCGCAGAATGTTCAAACACTACTCAATCCGCCCCGAGTTCATCACGTATAACGGGACTGTCACCATCGGCGCCTGCAATAGTACAGCCAGCCGTAATTGGCAAAGCCAAAGAACCGATGGCAAGTGCCCATGACATACAACTAGCACAAAGTCCTCCACCCCCGCCAATTACACAACCATTACCCTACCCTCAACCTCCCTTATTCGTCCAATCGTCTCAGGCCCAGAATACGTACACTTACACACCATTTTCTACCCAGCAGCTTTATCCTTCTCAGCCCCAAATAATGCCAACTCAATTATTTTCACTTCCTTCCCAACCACAAATACTCCACCCCACCATTCCCCATACACCGTTACCTTCTGTTCCTTCTCCGATGCCGCAAATGGCGTCGAACATGGCACCCATGAATGGCGTTGACCTTCAGAATTTTGCCACCATCATGACCATAATGGAGGTTGTCCGACACATGGATCAATCCAACCGGTTTGGCCAAAATCACTTGCCCGTTTCACAACCACCAATTGATTCCAATACCTCTGTCCTCTCCGAACGGCCAACCAGTCCTGGGCTCACACCCTCGACCTCGACACTTCAGCTGACTGGTAGATCCGAATCCCCCGGAATCGACGCATCTAGCTTCCAGCATCAGTCTCCCGGACGCACTGCCTCTGTTTCTCGGAAGCGCGGGTTTGGTACCGGTGTTTCTGAGGATCATTCCGTGACGCGAAAACCACATATCAAACACTCTCGTCTGTTGGATGACAAGTTGACTCCTTCAGTGTCTCGCAAGCGCCCACCCGCTGTTAAGCCCACTAATCCGCCTCCGAAGCGGTTGCGTAAAGGCAAAGGTCGAGTCATTATCTCTTCGGACTCTTCCGAACATTCTGAAGCCGATGACCTTGTGGAAGTTTCAGAAATTTCGTATTCAACGCATTCCTCTGATTCCCCCCCTGCACGACCTCGAAATATTGTTGCACATAAAACGCATGGAGAAATTTTCTTGTCCAAGTCCGGGCAGCCGCTGCGATTTTTTGTACAGGTAGATCTCCATGGCCGCCACACTGTGGTCACAAACATAAAGGTGTGTTTAGATAGCCTTCTCACTGTAACCTTGATAAGAATAGATTTAATAGAAAAACAAGGGGAAGATTGTCAACAATATTGCGGATGCCGATCATTCGATCTTGTTCGCTCGTTCTGAAACCTTTCAAGGCCTTCTTCATGAGGCCATTGCTTTGGGCAAATCCCCGATTCTGGCTGCCTTTGTGGCAGACTGCGTTGAAGAAGGTGCTTTGTTGGATGAGACGGACTATATCTTAGAGTCCGTTGCGAAAGTCAAAGCCCTGAAACGAGGACGTCAGAACGCTTTCTCTATCAAGGTCGAGGCTTCGGAGACGTTACCCCAGCTAACCAAAACAGTAAAGCCAAAACCTTCTTCGGTCACTGACAAGGGTAAGAAAGTCAGAGAGACTCCTTTGGCGGACAAGAAAGTGAAGAAAATACCAAAGTCTGTGGCTTCTAAGCATGCTGCCGAAGCCCGCGAGGAACTATCGAGATCACGTTCCCCAACTCCCCCAGCTGCAACGACCCGCCAAATGATGAGGAATGGGAAATATTTGTTCACTGAAGTCGAGGATGAATATTTTCTTAGCCTTGCAAAGCATCATTTGACTCGCGACCCCACCATTTCCAACACCGCTCTGATAAACAAACTACACAAAAAAGTAAGTGCTGGCTGTGATCCCGGGAGTGTACTTAGTTCACCATTCCGGTTAGATGCCCCATCACAGTTCCGCATCATGGGCAGGCCACGTCGACAAGAAACTAAAAGGTGCACTAGAAGATATTAGGAAGCGGGCGAATATTGCGAAGCGGAAACGTCTCAGTGAAGCTGTGAGCCAGAATAAGAATTCATCTCGAGAATTGGTTGTGGAAGACACGCTCTCCGAAGAGGATATGATGGATGTCCAGGGGGACGGCGATATCACGCCGAGTCAATCATCTCAGGAGGACTTGGAACGGCAAGACTTCGAAGTGATCACTCGTTTCTTTGCTTCAGGAGGTGGTGGCGATGATGACGACGACGAGCGGGTGTGGCAAGAACTAGAGAAGCATGTGTGTATCGTCATTGTACTTGAGGCTTTGGCTAAGCAGTTGCATTTCAGCGACCATGCAGGTCTGCCAGTTCATGGCCTGAATATTATGCAGCCCATCAGGAACAGGTTTATGCCCGTATTGAGGAGCTGACGAGCGAGCGAGCTGGAGACTAGACTAGTCATCCGAGATACCGGGGTTGCCCGTGTGTTGTACTTGACGAGAAACCCTAATGACATTGAGATTTCAGATGAGACAAGTGTGGTGATCTAATTTAAGAGCTGCGCTTTATCACTCTCACTCTGGAGATGGAGCAGGGGACGGATCAAGAGCAGGCTTGTGAAATATTGGGGGAGTCTTGAAAAAGGTTTTTCGCTTTTCTTCCTTCTTCTCCTCTGATTCGCCGACTATTTGCCCTGCGTAGTCGAAGGTAGCCATGGCCCCACCAACCACCACGCAAGAACCAACAGCTATTGGTAGGGAGCGTGCTACAAAAGATAGATGTGAGGCGTGTAAATATCCAGAATCTACGGTAGAACGTACTTCGAATACCCGCCAGGAATCCAGCTGCACATCCGCCAGCGAGGCCGTTGAGTGCATCGTCGGTTTCCCGCTGATTTGCAACCACTGCCTCGGTAAACGCAAAGGCAGCGCCCATCGCCGCTATTCAAGCATTGGTCCACATTGCATGAAATACAGAAATGTCGGGGCGACCCACCGAAAGTCCCAATAGAGCCACCCGTGCGGGTCAAAAAACCAGCAGCGCCAGCCGAGTGGGATCCCAACGCATTCTGTACCGCACTGACGAATGCCCCGACTGCACCTGCCTGCAGACCTGCTGTTGTTGCGCGTGATAGAGGTGCTTTCGGCTCGTAGGCATCCTGTACGGGCTCAAACGGTGGTTCCGTTGGCATGTCAGTGATGAGGAAGGCAAGTTTGGGTATACCTCTCTTTCCATATTTGGTTGAAACCTTTATGACCTCGTACACGCTCAGCAAGTCGATTGATGTCAGTATCTCCTGCATTTGCTGCAGTATCGAGCTCAGTGCTGCGGTAGCTTACTTCTATAGGCTCACCTCACTCGCTCGCTCTTTTCCCTTGGGATGAGCTGTCCTCCCGGACGCTTTGGGCTGGAGAGTTGGATAAGCCAGAGCTACTGGAAAGCTGGAGGTCGATGACAGACCATTGGTCTGGCGCAATGATCGTCGGTGGATCCGAGGCTGTCGCGGTTGTTTTCCCCACTCATCCAGCCGATGGCTTTTGCCTCAAAGTCACCCAGGACGGCACTCAAGTTTGTGCGCAGCAATTGTTGGAGATCACTCAGTTGATATTCGTTCCGCACAGGATCCATTTCGTGCCGTTGCATGGGCCTTATCAAATGGAGCTCCTTTCGACCCTTTGATAGTGTGTTCTCAAGGACGTATACTCTACATTCTCGACGCTAAACAGAAGAAAGTAGTCGGGAGGCTCAGGGGTCACGGCGGGGTAAGATATCTGACGGGTTCGCAAAACGGCCTTGTTCTCTAACCGATCAGCCAGGAAATCACTTCGATTGTCGTCCATCCTTCGTTTCCATATCTGATTTGCACATGTTCGCGGGACTTTTCGGCGAGATTGTATGATCTGACGATGACACCGCGCCGCTCTCCCAAAAACCCACCCTGGCCCCCTTCCACACTGCCTAGTCTCGGTGGCGCCCCACATGGTTTGCAATCGAGTGAACCCGAAGGAGTCGGGACCGGTCGTTGTGTAGCCATCCTATGTGGCGGACCATCTGGTGGGCATAATGCTGCAGTACTGAATGCCGTAGGTGTATTCGCAGATAAATTGTCTTGACTCACCACAGCCTAGTCATTTCATCCTACATATCCATTGTTGGCAACCTGTGGAGTGGGTTACTATTCTTCTACAATGTACGCACCTAAAATTTCGTTTTAGCTCGATAGGGCTGTCAAAATCTGGTTTTTACCAACGATGACCGTAGAAGAGGTAGCTCGTGAAGATAAGCCTCTTTTCAGCTCAACACGCATACATAAAGCGAGGATCATGTCAGTAAATTGGCAAGTCATACACCCCATGGACGAAGAGCACGATCTCAATATTGTAATCAGGTTAAGTCTGGACGTGCTCGAAACCCACAGCGCCCCAGCATTGATGCGCCGAAATGAAAACAAGGAGGATATATATTATGAGGACGGCACAATTGCAATTTGGCGCTGGCTTGGGTTTGATCGTTTCTTTCCGCCAAACCAGCCGAAGCCTTCAAAGGTGATGAGGGGCTGCGCATCGGTATGTTTCTCGTCATTGCTAACACCAGATAAGTAAATGCTTTCCATAGGATTATCAAGAAAGCTGTAAGCGTTTCTAAGGCATGGTTACGAGATACTAAATCGTCGTTTCTACCAAGCTTCATTCAAATTATTATCGGTTGCACCCATATCCCAACTTACGCGCCATCTCCACCTCGCATACACCCTCAAAAATAACTATGTGATCGCTATCACGCTCCCTGATCGAATACGACTTCACAACGTAGCTGATTTTCGATCGCGACAACGACCCTTGTTCCCACTTGACGAAACGGATGGAGATGAGGTTGCCGCTTTAAGCCGCCTACATCTGGACGATGAGGGAGATGACAGTGACCATGTCGCTGCACCAATCCTACCCCAGAAGACTTCCTTTTCGCCACCTCTCGAGGGACAGGATGTTATCATCCCGGGAGCTGAGAACAGCATACAGGCTGCCGCTTTCGGTTGTCATGGGCTGTCACTCATGGCACTTGGTGCCAATGGGCGAATATGGATCTGGACGAACACAGCGGACTAAATTCAGACGCCACTTTGTACGAATACCCGTGCTCTGAGTGTACACATATAAAGAGAAACCTTCATATTTTCCCACAAACCCCAATTATGAGATCTTTGCATTAGAAAAGTCAAGCTCTGGGTGGGCAGCTTGGAACTTCTTCAGTGCCTGAAGAAATAAAAGGGTAAGTATGCTCCACAATCATGAACTGATCATCCACACCTCCATCTTCTTCAACTCGTCTGAAGTAGGCTTGCCCATTTGCTACAAAAAAGCTGTGGAGTCTGTGTACTTGACAACAAGCGCCATACCTTCTGTTGATTGTCAAACTTGACAATACAATCATTAGATGGAATATAGACTTTTGCAACATAAATCATACCATCATCTTTTCGACCAACCCCCTCGAAGAGTGTCAACTTTCGGTACGATGAAGCATGTCCGCTTCACTTGCCTAGTCTCACCGTCCAGATCGCTCAATTTACTGTTCTCCGGCTGAATCTTTCGAGTGTCGATCTTCGGGTGGTGGGTCAAAACATTCTCCCACCACGTTTGGCTGTTGACCTTTTCAAGGTGAATTAGGATAGACTGTTGATCCTCTAATATGATGGTAAGATGTAAAATTTGGAAATATGAGGCCTCTTACCCAATGTCCAGGTGCTATCCTCGACCTTTATTTCCTTGCAGAGCTCACCCTCCAGAATCTTATCTTGCCCTTTGATCCCAACACTGAGTTTTTTCTTCCCAATATTGATTGCAAGCTCTTTGGCGCGTGTCCCCTTTGGAACGGGAATAACGATGTCTACATCGCCCAATTCTTGCCTCCAGGTATAAGGAAGAGCTAAGGTGTTCAGACACATAACTACATCCATTAAGGCTCATCCTACCGGCTTGTTCGGAAGCTTCACGCTCCCTGTCAGCCTTGTCCTTGGCTTCCCTTTCTTCCTTGGACAGCTTGTCATACTCATCGTCGGACATGATGACAGTCAGTGATCTGAGAAGATTATCTACACGTGACCATGTGTCTCCAGAGCTTGTTTGCTGTTGTGTGCAGTGACGCCTGAAAGTAACTACCAAGTCATCCAAAGTTCCTTTGACCATTACCCACTCTCGTGGTCGGTCGTTCACGGTTATATTTCGATCTGATGGCATCTGATAATGCCTGGACTGACTTTGAAGTAAGTGGTAGTCATCGTGTATGCTGCGTCGTTTAATCCTCCCAGAATTTGCGCCATACGGTCAAGCATAATACTGTTGATAAACTCAAACAAATCTTGACCGGCTTCAATGATCAATGTTACACCGTTTTTGTCAAGTCTGGAAAGAAGCAGGACTTGATTGAGAGGATTGTCAATCAAATGGATGCCTGGAGACAGTCCAATAACGTAGAGAAATGGACCAAAGCTCAAGCCATTCTCTATCAGGTCCGTACTTTCGGAATGTGAGTCAAGGATACTTTTGTCCGCCTAGGCCAGTACGCACCTACCGGCCGTATGGCATTATATAGTTCAGTGGTTTCGTGTTTCACAGGAAATCACATACCCCGCCCCGCGAGCACGTTGTTGATAGCCTATTTTCTAGGTATTCTCAAAGTCGGTCAACCGCATCAGCAGGACTCCAGCCCGTCCAGCCGATGAGCCCCGTGTCATTCAATTCTACGTCGATGTTCCCTGTGACTTCGACTGGCCGTTATGATCCATATGCCCCACCACGGGCGCCACCCCCACCGGTAAGCGCTGCAGCAGTACCTGTATCCAAACCTAGTAAGAGTCAACACTATCTTCGCACCACTGTCACTGAGTGGCACTTAGCTATACGTTTCAAACCGTCCCCCTTTTTCCGTGTCGATCAGCTGGTGTCTGGCATTGCGGAATGTCCAGGTTCGGTCCACGGTTGTCATGCCCTTCACTTCATTGACAATTCAATAGAGTCGACGAGCTCGACTGACCGAAAGCAACAAAGCCTCACCTTTACTCTCAGCAGTGAACAAACCATGAAGTTGACTTCCACCAGGTGTGTTGGCAACCGTACCTTGAACAATTGGGCCTCATTGTCCGCAGTCCCAAGTATCAGCTTCGGTTGTATTGCACCACTTCTACCTTTTACAGCCCGAACCCAGTTTTTAGGCCAAGCGCTAGCCTTTGCCCCATTGAATTCCCACCGACGTGTGAAGTACGAGTGAATGGAACGGCGCTTCAGGCTAATCTGAAAGGGCTCAAGAAGAAGCCTGGCACTGCACCACCAGCCGACCTTGGCAGACTAGTGCGAACGAATGGCCAAAACCGCCTTGAAATGGTTTATGTGAATAGCCAGCAACCCGTTCAGCCCAAAGTAAGCAGTCTCATGCAAGACGTTGTCTCTCACTGATACACCGAAAGAAATTCTACATGACAGTATTCCTCGTGGAAGTGACGACAGTCATCCAGCTAGTAGATAAATTGGAGAAGGGCAAATACCGTAGTAGTCAGGATGTTTTAGTGCACTGTGAGTCCTTGTCTTCCACTGACAACTAAGCTTACCTCTTGTAATAGTGTTCAAGCCAACAAATGAGGACGACGAAATAGTCGCGGGTCCACAAAAGATGTCCTTAAAGTGCCCGGTATGTCGATTCATTAATGACGTTGTATAGATGATTAATATTATTTTCATAGCTGAGCTTTATGCGAGTTCAGACACCGTGTAGGTCGACGCTATGCGTTCACCCTCAGTGCTTTGATGCCACATCGTGGTTTTCTTGCATGGAACAAACGACTACTTGGCTTTGTCCGGTGTGTGAGAAGATTCTGAATCCCGATGATCTGATCATTGATGGGTATGCTGTTGCATTTCCTGTTGATCACTCTCAAACCTTGCTTATCTTTCAGGTACTTTGACCAAATTCTGAAGGAAACTTCAGAAGATGTTGAAGATGTAGTGGTTGAAAATGATGGGCAATGGCATACGAGTGATGACAAGTATGCATCTCCCGAATGGCGAGCAAGTCATCCGGTCGTAGCATCGGATCGCTTCTCACCACTGCGTGAATCATCCCCAGCATCTGTTGACGAAGAGGCGGATGCAAAAGCTCACGCGAAGAAACAAGTTGAAATACTTGTTTTAGATTCAGACGACGAGGACGAAGGCCGAGTCAAACGCGAGTTGTCCGTCTCGCATAGCGTTGGGTCGTGTTCAGTTCCCAAACCGCTTCCTTTACGCGTGCTGCCGCATGTGGAGGAATCTCACCATGAAGATGTGATTGACCTTACTGCTGACTCGGAGGATGAACAGCCGATGTCACAGTCCTCATCGCAGCCCCAATCGCAGCCTCTACAACCCTCGACGGAAAAGCGGAAAGCACCCTCTGGCGCGCCTTCGCCTACAGAGCAGATCTGGAAGAAATCGCGGGTGGACACGACCACCCCCAACGGGCAGTCAGTTCCTAATGCGCTTCTGCCCATCTCCCCTAGAGCTGCGCTCCACTCTGGGACAGGGATGCCACTTCCGCAGACAGCGTACGCTGGGCCACAGTTGCCGCCGTTGCGTCTTGCTCCGGTGTACGTGGCACAAGGGGGTGGGGGATACACAGTGCCGACGGGGGATAATCGCCGGGGTTACGAGCAATACAATGGAAACTATTACCCTGGTGTTTGGCCGTAGAGGGGGTAAGGAGTGGACAAGGATGTAGGATAGCAGATACAGTATTAATCGGCCTTTGCTGAAATATTACGCAATTATGACCAGCATATCGTCGGAGCGGGATATCGGTGGAGAGCGTGAGAGTTTTACGGCTCCGGGATTTTCCGGCGAGTGCTAAAAAACGCGAAACTTTTCTGGCAGTCTCTCATTCTCTGTCTTCATCCTTCTCCACTCAAAAAATGGCCGACGTCAAAAAGGTCAAGACTCCCCAGGATTTCATGAGTTCGTCGCTGCGTCCCATCGTCCTGGCCTCTGTCCTGACCACCGTTCATAGTTGACTTCCTCATGGGTGGTGTCTCGGCGGTATGCATTCTTTGATGCCTTTGCTGCTTGACCTCGTCCTCACATTCTTTCGTGCAGGCCGTTGCTAAGACATCCGCCGCACCCATCGAGCGAATTAAGCTGTTGGTGCAAAACCAGGATGAGATGGTGCGTCGCCTATCCCAAGTATATGACGCAGCTTACCCGGCTTCAGATTAAACAAGGTCGTCTTGCGACCCCATACAAGGGTGTCACCGACGCTTTCGCTCGCACTTACAAAGATGAGGGCCTCGTCTCGCTATGGCGTGGTAACACCGCCAACGTCATCCGTTACTTCCCTACGCAGGCTTTGAACTTTGCCTTTAGTATGCCCTCCGTTCTGCTTTTCTCAAGGTCCAATTAAATGGTCTGTAGAGGACTACTTCAAGTCATTGTTTGGCTTCAAGAAGTCGGAGGGTTACTGGAAATGGTTCGCTGGCAATGTTGCCTCTGGTGGTGCTGCTGGTGCCTCGTCCCTCCTCTTCGTGTACTCTCTCGATTACGCCCGTACGCGACTTGCGAATGATGCAAAGTCTGCAAAGGGAGGTGGAGCACGTCAATTCAATGGTCTAGTCGATGTCTACAGAAAGACGCTTGCATCGGATGGTATCGCGGGTCTCTACCGTGGTTTCGTGCCCTCGGTGGTTGGCATCATTGTCTACCGCGGTCTCTACTTTGGTGTCTATGATTCGCTGAGTATGTCTCATTCTAGCTAATTGTTGATTGGCGTTGATACCTGGCGCAGAACCCGTCGTCCTTGTGGGTGCCTTGCAAGGATCGTTTTTTGCATCGTTCTTGCTGGGTTGGGGTGTTACTATTGGTGCTGGTCTTGCGTCGTATCCCCTTGATACCATCCGGTAAGTGGTCTTGAACTGTCGGTTAAAGTGTTACTGACGTGTTCGTTAGTCGTCGTATGATGATGACTTCGGGAGCTGGTGTTCACTACAAGTCTATGTTTGATGCGGGATCCCAAATCATTGCCAAGGAGGGAACGAAATCATTGTTCAAGGGTGCTGGTGCCAACATTCTCCGTGGTGTCGCTGGTGCAGGTGTCTTGTCGCTATACGACAAGCTGCAACAGGTTATGTTTGGCAAGGTCTACGCGGGTGGATCTGGCTAGATGATGACTTTATGTGCTCTGGGCGTTTTGCTCTGTCCTCTCGTTTATCCCGCGTTGGCATTATATCTGCATAGACTTGATTCTTATTCCACTACCACACTAGTAGGATGTCCTTTGCGTGACCGTCATGAAATGTAGAGCTTGGACGCGCCGTCTGAGCAGTTGCACGCAACTCGTCTTGCGCCCGTACCAGCAGTCTTGTCTCGACGCATGCCACGCCGCCCTCCGCGCTGGCAACACTCGCATTGGTGTATCGCTCCCCACTGGCGCAGGCAAAACCACCGTCTTCACGACGCTCCTCAGCCAGATCCCATCCCATCCATCTCAGGCCTCTGCTTCCTTGATCATCGTCAACAGCGTCGAGCTAGCACGCCAGGCCGCCGCTCAAGCAGAACAGACTTATCCCCGTTGGAAAGTTGAGCTTGAGCAAGGCGTTCACCATCGCGCAAGTGGACGAGCAGACGTGTATGTTCACTTGCTATCCAAGTCCCGTCCACTAAGGCGCACACAGGACCGTAGCGACGTACCAGACACTGCTCCAGCCGCAGCGACTGGCAAAATTCCAACCAGAGAACTTCAAGGCAATCATCGTAGACGAGGCACACCATGCGGCAGCTCCTTCGTATGTAATCCTTCCTCGATGTACGGACGCCGTCAACAAAACTTTTTAGCTACCGTCGAATACTATCCCATTTTAATGCTGACATCAAAAATCCCGATCCACTTTTTGTCCCTCCTCCTATACCGCATCCCATCCCGATCATTGGGTTCTCAGCCACATTCAGCCGTCATGATGGCCTCGCACTTGGTTCAGTGTTTGAGAAAATCGTTTATCACCGTGATTTCCTTGAAATGATCAAGGAGCAATGGCAAGCTTATCTGTCCTTTATGCGTGCAAGCCAGTTATAAACCAACCACAGGTTATGCGATGTGCGATTCACTTCTGTCAAAGCCAGCATTGATCTTCGAGGTGTCACCCTCCACTCCAAGACTGGTGACTTCAATGCTTCCAGTCTCGCACATATCATCAACACCGAGACAATCAATGAACTTGTCGTGCGCGCCTGGCTGGATCGTGCATGTATGTAATTTAAAATGTCTGAGCGATTCGTTTATTTCACCGTCTCACAACAGCCGGTCGCAACTCCACCCTGGTGTTTTGCGTCAATATCTCCCACGTTATACAGCTCACCAAGGCTTTTCGAGAGTTTGGAATCGACGCTCGTCACTTGCACTCCAATACACCCGCAAGTGAGCGGCGAACACTGATCGCAGACTTCAAGGCTGGACGCTATCCCGTTTTAGTCAATTGTGGTATGTCACACGTTATGCGCGATGACTTAGTGAGTAGCATAACAGTCAAACAGCGATTTTGACGGAAGGCGCAGACATCCCAAACGTTGATTGTATCGTTATCTGCCGTCCTACACGTTCTCAAAACGTTTACACACAAATGGTACTCTTCAAGTGCCTTTTACTTTTGTGTAGATTGACACCGTGTTTC